>JAHZNC010006214.1:0-30477 GCA_027744095.1 Zhuqinia jingwanae
TTATTTATTTATCTAGGTGAAGTATGGAATTGTTGACGTGATTATTATTTTTTTGTTGTAGTAGTTGTAGTAGTTGTAGTTGTATATCTGTAAAATAAACCATGACATTAGTTTGTATGTTTTTGATTAATGAATGATTTTCCATGGTAACCATGTGGATTAAAAGAATATAAAAATCATTATTAGTTGTTTTATTAAAGTTGGATATCCTTTGATTGAGGCAGAATTTGGCAAACTTACGTATTCTGCACTCCACTCTAGCATTTCCAATGTAACCTGGCAGACATTGACAAGTCATAAGTCGATTAGGTAAGGTATCTTGGACATGACACTCGGCATTGATTCCACAAGGCTTTCCATAAGTGCAAGGATTTCTACAGTGGTGTTCAATACAAGCCAATCTACTTGGACAATCTCCATCCACTTGACACTCATATCTGATCTCTTGCACAACCACAATTTGTGTGCATCTCACGGCTGGATTTCCGGTTGTTCCTGGTGGACATTCACAAGTTGGTCTATGGTTGAAAACGTTGCATCTTGCCTCCGGTGCACATTTGCATGGATCCGCACACTTTTCATTGATACAGGCCAAGTAATAGGGACACTCCTCGTCTGAAACACACTGAGGTCGCTCACAGCGTATTCTCGGGTTACCATAAAATTTCTCGGGGCAGTAGCATTGTGCGCGATGATTGGTAGCACGGCACTCTGCATTTGTGCCGCATCTATCGTATAGGCATGGGTTCACGCAATCTTTATTGATACAAGATTGGTCATAGTTGCATTCCGAGTCGCTTCGGCAACCAAGTACGTAGCATCGCTGGTATGGATCTCCAGTTTCACCATCCCGACAACTACAAACGGCGCGATGGTTAGTAGCCCGACACTCTGCAGTGGGTGCACAAATCGTGTTGAGACAAGGATCCTGACAACGATTTCTCACGCAAGTTTTGTCGCTCGGACAATCTGGATCATATTCACATTCTGGTTTGGGCTTTGGCGGTTGGACGATTACTCGTTCGGCACACCGAATCCTCCCGTTGCCTTCCATTCCTGGAGGACAATAACATTGAGCTTGATGATTAACTGCGCGACAAAGGGCGTTGATGCCGCAAGCTCCTGGACAAGGATCCGTACAGCGTTGAGCGACACATGCAAGATAACTGGGACAATCAGCATTGAGCACACATTCAGGTTTGCATTCCACGTAGGGAGAGCCGTATTGAAGATGTGGTGGACATGAGCAGGTGGCATGACGAGATCCTGGTCGGGATGTGCATTGGGCGTTGATACCACAAGGTGATGGGAAACAAGGGTCCCTCTCTACTACTGGCTCGGGTGTTGGAGGAGCTCGAGGAACTTCGCTGCAGTAAGAGAACGGATTCCCGATAAGAGGTTCTGGACATACGCAAGTTGCCCGGTGGTTACGAACCTCGCAGAGGGCACGATAACCACACACACCTGAACTGCAGGGATTGACACACTTATTCCTGACACAAGCCTTAGTTCTATCACACTCGTCATCAGTGACGCACTCTGGTCTACAGCTGACATAGGGATCACCGTGGTATTCTGGCGGGCAGCGGCAAACTGTTTGTCCGCTAGCATCTGAGGATGTGAGTGCATTGGAGCCACAAATGATTCTTGGTGGTGGCGGCGGAGGTGGATGTTGGGGTGGTTCAGTAGGAATGTTGACAATGATGCGATTACAGTAGGCAAATGGATTTCCTTCATAGCCTGAGAAACATTCACAATTGGCTCGATGATTAACTGCGCGACATTCTGCGTTAACACCACAAGTGCCTGGGCATGGGTCGTCGCAGCGAATTTGTTGGAAACAGAAACGATCACTGGGACAGTCAGAGTTGACAAGACACACAGGTCTGCAACGGGCATAAGGATCTCCAAGGTAGTTTGGTGGGCACGAGCAGCTACCGGATTCTCCATGTCGTGTACAAAGAGCATTTTCTCCGCAAGGTGATGGTTGACATGCTAAAATAAAAATAAAATAAAAAATGAAATTACATCTGTTATGTTGCATGCCACCAAAATTTCCAAATTGGTAGCACTTTTTATGTCAACCAAAATGCATATAAGTATTCGGGTCATGTATATATTCATGCAATTTTAAGTACTAGTTTTAAAATTATTATACTTACGGTCTCTTATTTCTGGTGGTGGTGGAGCTAGCCGACAGTAGCTAAATGCGTCGCCAATGTAGCCTGGAAGACACAAAAAAAAACTTTAATAATTTTGAGAACAAATAAACTCGAATAAATAGCCAAGGCTGATACCAACTTGAATTAAACATGGCTCAAAAGATGAAACCATTTTTTAAATAAAATTATTCATTTCTTTCAATTTCCATTATTATCATTATGCCAATTTTTTTACCATCCAAGTCACGTATGCATGTTTTTTTTTGAAATTCTACGTATAGATATTATTAAAGTTATAAATAACAAACCTTGAGGGCACGAGCATATAGGCGAATGGTTCACCACAGTACACTGAGCTGAAGGGGCACAGCTTCCTGGACAAGGGTCTTTACATTTATTTCCAATACAAGCCAATCTGGTGGAACATTCCGGATTTGAGACGCATTCTGGTCGACAGAAAGGTGGTGAACCAATGAACGTGTCACGACATGTGCACTGGCATATATCTCCGACAACTCGACTATCCGCGTTGGCTCCGCATGGAGAGGGTATGCAAGCTAAATAAAATAATGTAAAATTATTTAATTATTATTATGTAAAAATTATGAAATTGAATCTGTTATTTATGCATATTCAAGCAATTTTGTTTACTACTTTTATAATTATTGTACTTACGGTCCCTTGGTGGTTCCCTGACAACGTCTGGAGGTGGTGGGGGTGGAATTCTTCTACAGCCTGAGAATGGATCTCCGGTATAACCAGCCTCGCATACGCAAATTGGATTATGGTTTACTACTCGACATTGTGCACTGAAACCGCAAGAACCAGGGCAAGGATCCACGCATTTTTCATGTTGACAAGCACGGTCCAGAGGACAATCCGCATTGTATACACACTCCGGTCTACAGTTTGGTGGAGAGCCGATATAAGTCGGGAGGCAAGAGCAGCTAGCCACTCCATTAATATCCCTACACTGGCTGTATGGACCACAAGGAGTTGGCTGTTGACATGGATCTCGTTTGAGAAGTGGAGGTGGTTCCGTTGGTCTGATGCGACATTCCACAAATGGATCTCCAATGTAGCCAGTGTCACAAGTACAAATTGGTGAATGGTTTCTGACGGCACAAGTTGCCCGAATTCCACAGGTACCAATGCAAGGATCTTTGCATTTGTAGTTTCTGCATGCCTTGTGTGATGGACAGTCTGTATTGAGCACACATTCCGGTTTGCAGCCGACATAAGGATCTCCAAAGTATTCTAAATCGCATTTGCAATAGCCTGAGTCTCCTTGTCTTTCGCAACGAGCATTAGATCCACACACGGGACAAGGGTCTCGCGGTGGCGGAGGAGGTGGTGGGGTTCTGACTCTTGAACATCCTCTGAATGGATCACCTTCGTAGCCCGGCAAACAAGTGCAAATGGGGGTGTGATTAATAACCCGACATTCGGCATCAAAGCCACAGGCTCCTCGGCAAGGATCTCCGCATTTATTTTGGATACAAGCATGGATGGAGGAACACTCGTCGTGAGAAATACATTCTGGTCGGCAATTTGGTGGTGACCCAATGTAACCAGGTCGGCAAGTGCAGGTTGGAGTTGGTCCTGATGCACGACAATCCGAATTTGGCCCGCATGGAGATGGCGTACAAGGGTTAACAGTTTGTAAGGGTTCAATCTTTTGTGGAATGATTGGTGGTGGTGGGATTCTTGTGCAACGAATAAATGGATCCCCTTGGAATCCAGAGGGACACGAGCAAATAGCACTGTGACTAATTGCACGGCAGTCTGCTCCTTCCCCACATGCCGGACAAGGATCCACACACTTTTGATTTCTACAGGATTGGCTTAATGGACAGTCGCTGTTGACGGTACATTCTGGTCGGCAGAATGGAGGACTTCCAGTATATGTTGGGAGACAAGAGCATTGACACACGTCTCCAACATTTCTAGCTTGGCTGTATGGCCCACATGGAGAGGGTACACAGGCTGAAATTAATTAAAAATTTAAAATGTAATTTAACATGTTATTACGCAGCCGTGTAACAGCGTTTTGCTGGCCACCAAAATTTCCAAAAAGCAAAAATTTGTAGCACATTTTATGAGGTCATGAATTCATGTAATTTTATTTACTACTTTTATAGTTATTATACTTACGGTCCCTTGGTGGTTCCCTGACAACGTCTGGAGGTGGTGGGGGTGGCGGTAACCGACAAGCTGAGAAGGGATTACCTTCATAGCCATCAAAACAAGCACAGTTTGGCACGTGATTAACCACTCGACAAACAGCGTTGAGACCACACACGCCTGGACAAGGATCTTCACATTTATTCCGACGACAAGCCTTGTTGCTAGGACATTCCGAATTGGTAACACACTCTGGTTGACATCCGGCATAAGGGTCACCAAAGTACTCTTGTAAACAAGTACAGGCACCCACGCTATTTCGGTTGTGACACTGCGCATTGCTCCCACAAGGGCTCGGATTGCAAGGGTCTGTAGGCTGTTCTGGTTGACGCTTGAGTTCTTCGTAACAGTAGCTAAATGCATTTCCTATATAGCCTGCGAGACAAGTACAAACTGGGCTATGGTTGACCACTGTGCACAGGGCGTTTGTACCACAGGAGCCGGGACAAGGGTCTTGACATTTTTGACGGATACAAGCAAGATGTGAGGGACAGTCCGAGTTGGCAGTACACTCTGGTCGGCAGTGAGGTGGGGAGCCAATGTAAGTAGCTCTGCACGTACAATGACATCTGTCTCCAGCCACGGTACTATCCGCGTTGGCACCACAAGGAGAGGGTATGCAAGGGTCCCTTGGTGGTTCCCTTACACGTTCTGGAGGTGGCGGTGGTGGAATACGATGACAACCAGAGAATGGATCTCCTTGGAAACCGGCTCGACATGAGCAGAAGGCTTGGTGATTTACGACCTTACACTCTGCATTGAAACCGCAGGCTCCTATGCACGGATCTACACATTTCAAATTCTTACAAGCTCTGTTCAAAGGACAGTCTGGATTGATGGTACATTCTGGTCGACAATTTGGAGGTGATCCAATATAGGTGGAAAGACAAGAGCACTGGCAGACGTCCCCAACACTTCTACTTTGACTGTATGGCCCACAAGGTGAAGGAGAACAGGCTGGAATTTATTTAAAATTTAAAATGAAATTTAACCTGTTATTAGGTAACCGTGCAACAGCATGAATAACTCAAACTAAGGTTGCAACTTTAATTCGTTTATGCATATTACGAAATCTCTCTGTTTATGTATTCATGCAATTTTATTTACTACTACTTTATAATTATTCTACTTACGATCCCTTCTAACAGGTGTGGGAGTGGGAGGTGGAGGAGGTCTGGGTCTACACTCAATGAATGCATCTCCTTGATAACCATCGGGGCAAATACAAACTGGGAAATGGTTTAAAACTTCACATCTGGCATTAATTCCACAGACTCCAGGACATGGGTCCTTGCACTTTGTACGTACGCAGGCCTTGGTCCTATCACAATCCTGGTTGACCGAGCACTCTGGTCTACAAGCCACATAAGGATCTCCAAAGTGTTCTGGAATACAAGTACAGGATCCCACCCCATTTCTATTTGTACACTCTGCATTCGTGCCACATGGCGAGGGCCGGCATGGATCCCGGGGCTCTTCTTTAATTTGGGGTGGAGGTGGTGGTGGCAGGTTACAGTAGGTTAGTGGATTTCCAACGTAGTTCAAAATGCATCTGCAAACTGGGTTGTGATTTCTAGCGCTGCACTCTGCGTTCACTCCACAAGCACCTGGACATGGGTCCACACACCTCATTTGACGACAAGCCAAGGTGCTGGGACAATCTGAATCTACCACACATTCCGCTCTGCAGAATGGTGGGCTTCCCTGATAATTAGAAAGACAAGAGCAACTTGCCCTATCCCCAATTCTGGTACAAACGGCATTTTCTCCGCACGGTGAGGGCCGACATGGGTCCCGTTCTGGTTCTCGGGGTATTTCCTTGACAATTGGGTAACAGCGAATGAAAGGATCTCCTTGATGGCCGGACGGACATGAACAAATGGGCGAGTGATTACGCACTCTGCATTCTGCGTTGGGAGCACAAGGGTTCTGAAGACATGGATCCACACACTTTTGTTGAGAGCAGGCCTTGTCTAAAGGACATTCCGAATTGACGGTACATTCAGGTCTGCAATTTGGTGGAGCGCCAGTGTATCCTGCGAGGCAAGAACATTGACACACGTCTCCAACATTTCTAGCTTGGCTGTATGATCCACACGGAGACGGAAAGCAGGGATCTTGCTTTTGAACTGCTTGTGGTGGTGGTTCAGGAATGCGATGACAAGCTGAGAAGGGATTACCTTCATAGCCATCAAAACATGTACATATTGGCACGTGTTGTCGTACATCACATTGGGCGTTGCGACCACACACACCTGGGCAAGGGTCAACACATTTGTTGTTTTTGCAAGATTTTGTGCTCGGACAGTCGTAGTCATTTAAGCACTCTGGTCGACAACCGGTGTATGGATCTCCAAAGTACATTTCAATACATTGACAACTTCCAATACCGCCCACATCTCGACAATATGCACCCGGACCGCAAGGGGAGGGATTGCATGCTGGGGAAATTAAAACAAATATAATGAAATTTCACCTGCTATTTGTCCATCTGTTGCATGCCATTGCGCATGAAGCAGGAACGATCGGTTTGTACATGTACTTTTTATGTCAACCAAAAAGTATATGTTGCATATATTCAGTTCATGTATTCATGCAATTTTATTTGCTACTTTTATTATCATTATACTTACGATCTTTTCTTTCTGGGGGAGGAGGAGGAATGTGTTGACAGCTGTAAAATGGATCTCCTGTAGTACCCTCAGGGCATGAACAAACTGCTGCATGATTAACTGCTGAACATTTGGCTGTGGGAGCACAAACTCCAGTTCCGCAAACTGGTCTACATTTCAATTGACTACAAGCCTGATCTGATGGACAGTCTGAATTTGTGACACATTCTGGGCGACAGTTGGGAGGAGAACCGATATAACTTGCTCTGCAAGTACAGTGACATCTCTCTCCCTGAGCTGTGCTATCTGCGTTAGGTCCACAAGGGCTGGGAATACAGGCTGGAATTAATTTGAAATTTAAAATAAATAAAGTTTCACCTGTGATTTGTGATTGCATGTATTCATGTCATGCACTCATGCAATTTTATTTACTATTTTTATAATTATTATACTTACGGTCTCTGGGTGCTTCTACTCTTGCCGGTTGGGGTGGTGGAGGAGGTGGTATAGGATAGCAGCCTCTAAACGGATCTCCTGTGTAACCTAAAAACAACCATTTTCAGGGTCATTTCCATTTCCACTTTATATGTATTCATATTACATTCATGTATAATATGATTCATGCATTTTTATTCTGCACGTAGAACTATTTAAAAGTATAAATAACAAACCTTGAGGGCATGAGCAGAATGGTGAGTGATTTCTCACATCGCATCTAGCACCTCCGCCGCACACTCCTGGACAAGGGTCAATACATTTCATTTGTACACAAGCACGGTTCTGAGAACATTCCGAGTTGACCACACACTCTGGTCGGCATGATGGTGGTGAGCCAATGTAATTTGGTAAACAAGTACATATGGCTTGCTCGTTCCTTTCTTGGCATTGACTGTAAGGCCCGCATGGATTGGGCTGACATGCTGGAAAATTTTGAAAAAATTTTAATGTAAAGAAAAGGAAATTTCATCGTTTATTTATGCATTTATTTTATTTACTACTTTTATAATTATTACACTTACGGTCTCGGGGTACATGCTTTTGAGGTGGTGGTGGTGGTGGTGGCTCCTCTCTTCGGCAAGCATAACTTGACCTATCCCCAATTTGTCGACAATCTGCATACTGCCCGCATGGTGATGGCTGGCAAGCTAAATTAATTTGAAATTAAAAAAAAAATGAAATTTCATGTGTGATTTGTGATTGTATATATTCATGTAATTTTATTTACTACTTTTATAATTATTATACTTACGGTCTCTGGGTGCTTCTACTCTTGCGGGTTGGGGTGGTGGAGGAGGTGGTGCAGGAGTACAATAGGAGAATGGATCACCTCTAAAACCTGGAGGGCGAAAAAATTCAATTTAATTTCAACTTTGCATATACATTTACACGTCATTTTCATTTCCAGTATATTATAAGCACCATATTTAACTACATAATCAATATTCATAATTTATCAAGTCATGTACGCATGTATTTTTATTCTACGTAGAATTATTTACTTAAAAGTAGAAATAACAAACCTTGAGGACAGCTGCAGAGTGGACTGTGGTTCACAACACGACAAATGGCTTCCCTTCCACAAACACCAGGACAAGGATCCACACATTTCTGCTGTTGACAAGCCTTGTCCAATGGACATTCTGAGCTGACCACACATTCCGGTCTACATGAAGGTGGTGAGCCAATGTAATTTGGTAAACAAGTACATATGGCTTGCTCGTTCCTTTCTTGGCATTGACTGTAAGGCCCGCAAGGGGTTGGCTGACAAGCTGGAAAAATTTATAAAAAAATGTAAAAAATATTTCATTTGTGATTGCATATCATGTTACATATATTCAGGTCATGTATTCATGCAAATTTATGTACTAATTTTATAATTATTATACTTACGGTCTGTGCGTATAATAGGCTTGGGTGGTTCCGGTGGAATGGGGTGGCACCGTGCAAATGCATTTCCGGTGTACCCTGGTGGACATTGACAAGTTGGAATGTGTCTTTGCACGCTACACTCCGCGTACAGCCCGCATGTGCCTGGACAAGGATCTTTGCATTTGTATGCAATACATGCTTTTGTGGTGTCACAATGACTATTTTCTTCACACTCCAGTTTACATTCATGATATGGATCTCCAAAGTAGCCGGTCCGACAACTGCATGATCCTGCACCATTTTGCACTCTACACTGAGCATTTAATCCACATGGAGATGGCTCACAGGGATTGCGAGGTCGCTCTGTTGGTCTTGGGGTGGTGGTTATTTCAACAACATAGCAGGCGCTGGCAGGGGATCCAGTGTATCCTGGCAGACACTGGCAGTTGGCATGATGATTTATTACTCGGCATTCTGCGTTCCTTCCACAGCTTCCACAGGGGTTAACACAGCGTTGATTTTGGCAAGCCTTGTCTGAGGGACATTCTTCATTGTGTACACACTCTGGTCGACAGTTGGGAGGACGCCCGATATAACCCGCTTCACAAGAGCAAGCGCCCGTGCCGCCAATAACACGACAAGTTGCGTATTGGCCACATGGGGATGGTGAGCAAGCTAAAATTAATTTTAAGTTAAAAAAAATGAAATGACATTTCATCTGTTATTTATGTTGCACGCCACCAAAATTTTCAAAGAGCAAAAATTGGTAGTACTTTTTATTCAACCAAAATGCATATATTCATGTTATGTATTCATGCAATTTCATGTCCTACTTTTAAAATTATTATACTTACGATCTTGTTTCGGTTGTTCAATTACCACTTCTCTCTCACAACCACTGAAAGGATCTCCTCTGAAACCTTAAAAGACAAAAAAAGGGTGAATTCCATTTCCACTTTGAATATATATTCATGTACATACTATCTGTCATTTTCGTTTCCAATAAATTATCATACGCACCAATATATGTTTAGTACTTAGGTAATAATGAGTTGCATTTTTCTGTCATATATGCATGTTTTTTTTATTCCACTTAGAATTTCTTAAAAGTAGAAATAACAAACCTTGGTTGCAAGAGCAGATGGGGGAATGGTTGATAACCTTGCAGTGGGCGCTGTGCCCACATGGTGATGGGCTGCATGGTTCAGTACACCTTTGCTGTTGGCATGATTTGGTTAGTATACAGTCAGAATTGACAACACACTCGGGTCGGCAATTAGGTGGAGCTCCAATGTAGTTTTGACGGCAGGAGCAGATAGCAACTCCATTGTGATTCCTACATTCTGCATAGTTTCCGCACGGGGATGGAGAACAAGCTAACAATTGAAGAAAAAAGAAGGAAATCTTATCTGTTATTTATGCATATGTCGGTTTATGAAGGTAGTTGAAGAGGAGATAATTATTATACTTACGGTCGACAATTCTTTGTGGAGGTTGAGGTTCTGGTGGCGGTGGTGGTTTCGGATGACAGGCAGTGAATGGATCTCCGACGTGGTCCGGATAACATGTACAAGTTGGGTGGTGATTAACTACAGAGCATTGGGCATTGTGACCGCAAACTCCAGGACATGGGTCAATACATTTATGATTGGAACATGCTTTGTCTCGGCTACAGTCGTTGTTAATTGTGCACTCTGGTTTGCAGCCGGTGTATGGGTCACCAAAGTACTCTGATATGCAAGTACAGGCCCCAGCACCATTTCTTTCTTTGCACTCGGCATTAATTCCACATGGAGAAGGATTACAGGGGTTAAGATGATCAATTCTTGGTGGCTCATGATGAATCACAATAAGGCGGCATTCCACGTACGGATTTCCTTCGTATCCTGAGAAACAGGAGCACTGAGGTCGATGGTTCAGTGTGCGACATTCTGCGTTGACACCACAAGTACCGTCACAAGGATTCCTACATTTCTCCTGCAAACAAGCCTGGTCACTGGGACAATCCGAGTCGATAACACACTCTGGCCTGCAATTGGGTGGAGAGCCAATGTAGCCTAGACGATGACAGGAGATTTCAACAAACTCGCATAAATATCCAAATCTGATAATAACGACTTAAATGAAGCATGACTCAAAAGATGAAACCAATATAATAATAATAATACCTTGACGACAGGAGCAAGAAGCAATATTGTTGAGCACTCTACATTCCGCGTATTGTCCACATGGACTGGGTTGGCATGCTAAATAAAATTTAAAATAAAAAAAATTACAAAAATTAAATGAAATTTCATCTGTTACTTGTGCATATGTTTAGGTACTATATTCATTGACTTTAATTTACTAATTTAATAATTATTATACTTACGATCTTGCGGTGGTTGTTCAATCTTTTGTACCACAATTGTACAGCTGTAGAATGGATCCCCTTCGAAGCCAGATGGGCAAGAGCAGATGGGTGAATGGTTAACCACACGACATTGTGCGGAGGGAGAACAAGGTCCAGATAGGCAAGGATCCACACATTTTTGTTGGGAACATGCCTTGTCCCGGGGACATTCTGAGTTGGTCAAACATTCTGGTCGACAACTTGGTGGGCTGCCAATGTAGCCCGGTTGGCAAGAGCAAGTAGCTATCCCATTCAAATTCTTGCAGTTACTATAAGGACCGCATGGAGAGGGAATGCATGCATCCTGTGGTGGTGGTGGTTCATGTTTTTGTGGGGGTGGTGGGGGAGGTGGTATTCTGTGACATCCAGAGAAAGGTTGACCAGTGTAGCCAGGCAGACATTCGCAGATTGGCACGTGATTTCTCACACTACAAGCTGCATTATATCCACACACGCCCCTGCATGGATCCTTACATTTGCTTTGAAGACAAGCCTTGTCTGATGGACAGTCCGTGTTGAGCACGCACTCGGGTCTGCAACCGGCATAAGGATCTCCTTGATGTTCTTCAATGCAAGTGCACGCACCCGCTCCATTTCTGACTGAGCAACGTGCATTGGCTCCGCAAGGGGAGGGCGAACAGGCTATGAAAATAATTTAAAATGGAATTTAACCTATTATTACGTAGCTGTGTAACAGCGTAGTAATGATTAACTCAAACTAAGGTTGAGACTTTAGTTCGTTTATGCATATTACGAAGTCCCTCGTTTATATATTTAATGTACTAGGTTTATAATTATTACACTTACGGTCCACAATTTCCACGGGTCTTGATGGAGGTTCTTCGATTCGAATGACTGTGCAGCCATGATAAGGATCTCCAGTATGACCCGGCTCACAGTGGCATTGTGGGGCGTGATTGTTTACTCTGCAATGGGCATTGTATCCACACGTTCCTGGGCAAGGATCAGCACATTTGGTGTTGAGACAAGCTTTGTCGCTAGGACATTCGGCATGCACCGAACATTCTGGCCGACAACTTGGTGGGCTACCAATAAAGCCGACACGACAGGAACAAGCACCTTGCTCATTGATGGTACGACATTCCGCATTATTTCCGCAAGGCGATGGGTTACATGCTAATTTGGAATTTGAAAAATAAAAGATTTCATATGTCATTTGTGATTGCATACGTTGCATGTATTTAGGTCATGTATTCATGTTATTTTATACAATACTTTAACAATGCTTATACTTACGGTCCCTGGGGGCCTCAATTTGCTTGACAATTTGTTTGCATGAATAAAACGGATCTCCGGTTTGGTCAGGTGGACAGCTGCAAATGGGTGAGTGATTGACTACCCGACAATGAGCATTTGGTGCGCAAGGTCCAGGACATGGATTGACGCATTTAAAGTTTTGGCAGACCTTGTCCAAAGCGCACTCGGAGGATGAGGTACATTCTGGACGACAATTTGGTGGGCTTCCGACATATTCCTCGCGGCAAGAGCAAACTGCAAGTCCGTTCTGATTGCGACAGTGACTGTTTGGTCCACAAGGGCTGGGGTTGCATGCTGGAATTAATTTGAAATCCGAAAAATTAAAAAATTGCATGTGTGATTTTTGATTGCATATATTCAGGTCATGTATTCCTTGCAATTTTATTTACTATTTTTATAATTATTATACTTACGGTCTGTGGGGGCGGTGGGTTGAGGTTGAATTCTTTCAGGAATATGAGTACAGTACTGGAACGGATCTCCGGTGTAGCCAGGCAAACAGTTACAGTTGGCAATGTGGTTCAATGCGTGGCATTGAGCGTTGCTTCCGCAAACGCCCACACAAGGGTCGGCACACTTATTACGCAAACATTGCTTGTTAGTGGGACAGTCTTGATTGAGAACGCATTCAGGTCTACATCCGGTATATGGGTCACCAAAGTATTCTGGAAGGCAAGTAATTATCATATTATATTTAAGTCCTGTATGCATGTATTTTTACTATACGTAGAACTATTTTGAAACTAGAAATCCCAAACCTGGTATGCAAGTACATGCTCCAGCCCCATTGCGTTCTTTACACTGAGCGTTATCTCCACATGGACTGGGCTGACATGGGTTGGCAGGTTCTTCAACTCTGATAGGTTGAATGGGTTCTGGTGGAATGGGCTCACATCCAAAGAAGGGATCTCCTCGGAAACCTTGCCGACAATGACACTGCGGATTGTGATTGAGAACCCGACAGTCTGCATTGTGACCACAAGAGCCTGGACAAGGATCCCGACATTTTTGCTGCATACAAGCCAAGTGATTTGGACACTCTTCATGCATAACACATTCTGGTCGACAGCTGGGTGGAGATCCAATATAACCGGGCGAGCAGGAGCAAGCGGCAACGTTATTGAGAACCTTGCACTCTGCGTACGCCCCACAGGGTGATGGAAAACATGGATTGATTGGTTCTTCTAGTCGTTGTGGTGGTTTCGGGGCACAGCTCACAAATGGATCCCCAATTTGATCTGGTGGGCAAGAGCAAATGGGTGAATGATTAACAACCCGACATTGTGCTGATGGAGCACAAGGTCCAGGACATGGATCCACACACTTTTGTTGAATACACGCCTTGTCCAGTGGACATTCCGACGAGGACACACATTCCGGTCTACAACTTGGTGGGCTGCCAATATAGCCAGAGACGCACGAGCACACTGCCACTCCGTTGTTAGTTTTGCAGCTGCTGTATGGCCCACATGGTGATGGCTGGCATGCTAAAATTTAAGAAAGAAAATGAAACTTCATCTGTTATTTATGCATTTATTTTATATACTACTTTTAATATTATTATACTTACGGTCTCTGGGGGGCTCATGTTTTTGTGGGGGTGGTGGTGGTGGTGGTTGATGACAACCTCTGAAAGGATCTCCAATGTACCCTGAATAGCAAGCGCAATTTGGCACATGACTTCTAACGTGACAATCAGCATTAATGCCACAAACACCCGGACAAGGATCTTTGCATTTTTGATTGGCACATGCCTTGTTCTGAGGACAATCCGAATTTGTTACACACTCTGGTCTGCATCCGGTATATGGGTCACCGAAGTATTCTGGTTGACATTGGCATGCTCCAGCTCCATTTCGTTCTTTACAATAAGCATTAGCACCACAAGGGCTCGGATTACAGGGGTTAAGAATGTCTACTTTAATTACTTCCGGTGGAGGAGGCGGTATATGTTGGCATCCAGAGAAGGGATCTCCTGTGTAACCTGCGTTGCAGTAGCATTGTGGATTGTGGTTGTTGACGCGACACTGAGCATTGTAGCCGCAAGCACCTGGGCAAGGATCCTCACATTTTTCTCGAATACAAGCCTTGTCCAAAGGACAGTCGGGAGTGATGACACATTCCGGTCGGCAACTTGGTGGGCTTCCAATATAACCCGTTTGACAAGAGCAAGCGGCTTGACCATTTATAACTTTGCACACAGAGTACGGCCCACAAGGATTCGGCTGGCAGGGTTCCGGAGGAGGCCCCTCAATTTTCAAACGTTTAGTACAACCGCTAAATGGATTGCCGGTGTACTCGGGAGGACATGAACATAATGGCGAGTGGTTGTGCACACGGCAAAGTGCTGTGGGAGCACAAGGTCCCGACGAGCAAGGATCTTCACATTTTTGTCTGAGACAGGCCTTGTCAAGAGGACATTCGGAGTTGGTAACACATTCTGGTCTGCAGTTGGGAGGACTTCCGATATAGCCAGCTAGACAGGAACAAACAGCAACTTCATTAACTTCTTTACAAGTGCTGTAGGCCCCGCAAGGTGTGGGCTGACAAGGGTTTGTACGAACAGGTCTTGGAGGCAGATAAGTGGGTGGTGGCGGAGGTGGTTGTCTACAACCCTGGAATGGGTCTCCCACGTAACCCTCGGCACACGTGCATGTAGGCACATGGTGAATCACAGCACATTGTGCATTGTAGCCACAGACGCCAGGACAGGGATCCGCACATTTGTTTCTTGTGCAAGCTCGATTGGTTGGGCAGTCCTGATTTTGAACACACTCTGGTCTACAGCCATTATATGGATCTCCAAAGTACTCTGGAAGACAAGTACATGCCCCAGCTCCACTTCTTTCTTTACACTGAGCATTTGCTCCGCATGGACTTGGATTGCAGGCTGGAAAATAATTTTAAAATTAAAATTTTGAAAAATAAGAAGATAAAAAAAGAAATTTCATATGTTATTTATGCACATTATATTCAGGTCATGCATTCGTGCAATTATATGTATAATTATTATACTTACGATCCAACTTTTCTTCCTTGAGGATCTCCGGCGGTGGTTCCGGAATTTGATGACATCCATTGAATGGATCCCCTGTATATCCTTGTATGCAATGACATTGAGCCTGATGATTCCAAACTTTACATTCAGCATTGTAGCCGCATGCACCCCGGCATGGATTTTCACACCGGTTGAGCATACAAGCCTTGTCATGAGGACAATCTTGATTTATGGTACACTCTGGTCTGCAGTTTGGTGGACGACCTTGGTAGTTAACCTTGCAAGAGCATGCAGCTTGTCCATTGATAACACGACATTCACTATTTGGCCCACATGGAGACGGATCGCACAAATTTGTTGGAACGGGATCGGGCTGGCGATGAGGTTCAGGATGACAGCCAGTAAATGGATCTCCACGATGACCTTGAGAACAAAAAAAGAATAATTCGTATAATAAACTAGAATATGTATCCAGCCTTCCTGATAACAAATCCTCCCTTATGTAAATTAAGCAAAAGACTCAATAAGATTAAACCAAATTATTTAGGATTTGGTTCATCGCATTAAGGATTTTTTTAAAAGTAGAAATAACAAACCTTGAGGACAGCTGCACAATGGACTGTGGTTGACAACTCTACATTGTGCGGTGGGTGCACAAGGTCCTTGGTCACAGGGATTGGTACATCGCATATTTACGCAAGTTTTGTCCAGTGGACATTCCGAGCTTGTGACACACTCTGGCCGGCAGTTTGGTGGGTGGCCAATGTAGTTAGCAAGGCAAGAGCAGAGAGCCACGCCGTTGTTGTTGCGGCACTGGGAGTATTGCCCGCAAGGTGAAGGATGACAAGCTGTGAATTTGAAAATGAAAAAATTTCATCTGTGATTGCACATGTTACACGCCATTGCACATGAAACATGAATAATCAGCGTGTATGCGTATATGTACTACTTTTATAATTATTATACTTACGGTCTGCTGGTTGTGTTGGTCTTGGGGGTTCCAATCGAACAAGTTGACAACCTTGAAGAGGTTGTCCAGTGTAGCCGGATAGACATTGACAAGTGGGATGATGATTGTACACGTGACATTCCGCATTTGGACCACATACTCCAGGACAGGGATCCTTACATTTTGTTTGAATACAGGCCTTGTCACTGGGACAATCTGCGTTAAGAACGCACTCTGGACGACATTCCACGTATGGATCTCCAAAGTACTCTGGATAACAGATACAGGCGCCAGCGCCGTTTCTAACACGACATTCTGCATTAGCCCCGCAAGGTGATGGTTGACATGCTAAAATTAATTTGAAAAAATGAAAAATGAAATTCCATCCGTCACCTGTGATTGCATATGATATGCAAGTCATGTTGTATTCATGCAAATTTTATTTACTCCTTTTATAATTATTATACTTACGGTCAAGACGTTCTGGTGGTGGTGGAAGTTGTCTGGGTGGTGGTTCTGGTTTAAGGAAACAGGCCACATAAGGATCACCTTCGTAACCTGGAAAGCAATGACATTGTGGACGGTGGGATACAGCTCTACAATTGGTGTTACTTCCACAAGCACCTGGGCAAGGATCCACACATTTCTCCGCCGAACAGGCTTTATCACTTGGGCAGTCTTGGTCAATAGTACACTCTGGTCGGCAGTTTGGCGGACGCCCAATGTAGCCTGGAAAACAACTACATGCTGCTTGTTCATTAATTCTTTTGCACTCGGCATAAGGTCCACAGGGTGACGGTGAGCAAGCTGGAAAATTAAAATTAAATAAAATTTTTACAAAAATGAAAAATAAAAAAATTCTAATCCTAAAAAAAATGAAATTTCATCTGTGATTGCATATGTAAACCAAAATGCATATATTCAGATCATGCAATTTTATGTATAGCTTATATAATTATTATACTTACGATCCAAATTCTGCACTTGTATCGGCTCTATTCTCAAGGAACAGCTGACAAAAGGATCTCCTTGGTGATTAGGAGGGCATGTGCAAATTGGTGAATGATTGTTAACTTTACACAGAGCAGTAGGAGCACATGGTCCATTTTGTAGACATGGATCCACACATCTTTGCTGCACACACGCCTTGTCCAAGGGACACTCTGAGCTAACCACACACTCTGGCCTGCAGTTTGGTGGGCTTCCAATATAATTCTCCTGGCAACTGCAAACAGCAAGGCTATTTTGAACACGACATTGGCTGTAACGTCCGCAAGGCGAAGGAACACAAGCTAAAATTTAAGAAAGAAATTTCATCCGTTATTTATACATTTATTTCATGTACTGTTTTTATAAAATTATTATACTTACGGTCCCGCTCTGGCTCTGGTGCAGGTATTCTTTGAGGTCTTTGTTGACAACCTTGGAAGGGGTTGCCTTCATAGCCTTCGTCACAAGTGCAAGTAGGCACGTGATTGTACACTCTACAATTGGCATTGTAGCCACACACGCCAGGACATGGATCTCCACACTTGTTTCGCATGCAAGCCTTATTGGTAGGACAGTCAGGATTGGTAACGCATTCCGGTCTGCAACCACTGTATGGGTCACCGTGATATTCAGGCAAACATACACAAGCGCCTGCTCCATTCCTTTCAATACATTCAGCATTCGTTCCGCAAGGGCTCGGATTGCAGGCTGGGGAAATTTTTTACAAAAATGAAATGAAATTGTATGTTCCATTTCATATGGTATTTATGCATATTATGTTGCACACCATTGCGCATGAAACAGGAACGATCGGTGTGCATGTACGTACGAACGTCGACATTCTACTCAACTAAAATTGCAAATTGTGTTATTTGCAATCCATTTTTAGTTTTGGTTTGATATTATAATTATTATACTTACGGTCTCGTTTCTCTTCAATGCGAGGTGGTTCCGGTGGAATTAGAGAACAGCTCTGGAATGGATCACCAGTGTAGCCAACAACACAGTAGCATTGTGGCTTGTGAAGAACAACACGACATTCCGCATTAAATCCACAGGAGCCTGGACAGGGATCTGCACATTTTTCTTGTATGCAAGCCTTATCTGTAGGGCAATCTGGGTCGATGAAGCATTCTGGTTTGCAGTTTGGTGGGCTTCCGATATAATTTGGAAGGCAAGAGCAAGCGGCATGTCCGTTAACTGTTTTACATTCTGAGAATGGCCCGCATGGATTTGGCTGACAGGGTTCCTTTGGCTCCTCCACACGAACAGGAATGGGCTCACAAGAGGAGAATGGATCTCCTTGAAAGCCAGATTTGCATGAACAAATCGGAGAATGGTTAAGCACCCTACATAGGGCATTGTATGAACAAGGGCCGTTCAAGCATGGATCTATACAACGCATATTGACACATGTTTTGTCTAAGGAACACTCCGAGCTGATAACACATTCTGGTTTGCAATTTGGTGGGCTTCCAAAGTAATCTAGAAATTTGACAAGAAACAAAAAAATTAATTCCACCAAATTCGTATAATAAACTTGAATAAATGTGGTGTTTTAACCAATATTCATAATATACAGTCATGTATGCATGTGTTTTTTTTTAAATTCTACGTAGAATTATCTAAAAGTAAAAATAACAAACCTGGTTTACAAGAACAGATTGCAATTCCATCTTGCTCACGACACTGTCCGTTAATTCCGCAAGGCGAAGGATTGCACGCTGAAATTAATTTAAAATATAAAAAAAATTAAATTAAATTTCATCTGTTATTTATGCATATATTCAGGTCATGTATTCATGAAAATTTTATTTACTACTTTTATAATTATTATACTTACGGTCTCGTGGTTGGATAGGCTGTGGTGGTGGTGCCTTTGGCATAGGATAACAAGAGGATAATGGTTGACCCGTGTAACCTAAGTACAAATTAAATCAATTAAATGAAGTTTACTTTGAAAAAATACTCACGTTAGAACACATCATCATTTCCATTTTCACTTTAAATATATTCATATACTATACGTCATTTTCGTTTCCACTATTATCATAAGTACCATATATTGCATTTGCATATTTCAGTCATGCACGTACCTTGAGGACAACTGCAAGTGATAACATGATTGTGAACAGAGCATTCTGCGTGTACTCCACAAGCACCGGATGTACATGGATTCACACACTTCTGGTATACACAAGCCTTTTCGGATGGACAGTCAGAGTTGAGAACACATTCTGGTCTGCAAGCCACATAAGGATCTCCAAAGTACTCAGCCATACAAGTACAGGAACCAATGCCATTGTTTTCAGTGCAAAGTGCGTTAGAACCGCAGGGCGAGGGATTGCATGCTGAAATTAATTTAAAATTTAAAAAAATTAAATTAAATTGCATCTGTTATTTATGCATACAATCAGGTCATGTATATTCATGCAATTTTATGTGCTGCGTTCATAATTATTATACTTACGGTTTCTGGGCACTTCAACAACCACTCGCTGTCTACAGCTGGAGAATGGGTCGCCCTCATAGCCTTCGTCACAGAAACAAATGGGTCCGTGATTGATGACTTTGCATTGAGCGTTAAATCCACACGCACCGAGACATGGATCTGCACATTTTTCCCGGATACAAGCTTTCTCCAATGGGCAGTCTCCATGAACAACACACTCTGGGCGGCAGTTGGGTGGCTGACCAATATAGTTGGCGAGACAGGAGCAAACAGCTTGATCTCCGATAACACGACATTCTGAGAACGGTCCACATGGTGAAGGAGAACAGGCTAAAAATTAAATTAATTTGAAATTAAAAATTAAAAATAAAATTTCAGCTGTGATTTGTGATTGCATATGTTGCACGACATTGCACATGAAACAGGAACGATCGGTGTGAGTGTGTATATGTACGCACGAACGTCGACATTACAGCGAAAGCAATGTATTCATGCAATTTCATGTACTGCTTTTATAACTATTGTACTTACGGTTCAGCTTTTGTGGTGGTAAATATGTGGGCTCCACTTCCACGCGTTTAATTTCCTCACAGTATACAAATGGATTGCCCGAGTAGTTGGGTGGGCAGGAGCAGATAGGAGAGTGATGACGTACTTTGCAGATAGCGCTGCGTGCACAAGGATCTGTCGAACAGGGATTGATACACTTTTGGTTTTGACAACTCTTGTCCTGTGGACAATCTGAGTTGAGGGTGCACTCTGGTCGGCAGTTGGGTGGGGAGCCGTAATAGTTTGGCAGGCAAGAACATACAGCGTGGCCATTCCCGTCTTGAGTGCACTGGCTGTAGTGACCGCATGGATTGGGTTGGCATGGGTTACGTATTTGAGCTGGTGGCAAATCTAAAAAATCCAACAAAAGAGTATTTATATGTATTTCAGATCTGATCTGATAACGATGATGATGTGATTAGTTTTAATAATGCCAATAATTAAATGATTTTTAAAAAGTTATCTTACATGTGTTCTTTGGTTTCAAATTGCAGTGTTTGAATGGATCTCCAGTGTATCCCTCAGCACAGGAGCAAGCTGGAATATGGTTGTAAACCGAGCATACAGCATTAATTCCGCAGAGGGAATTACATGGGTCGATACATTTGTAATTGCTACAAGCTTTGTTGGAAGGACAGTCCGCGTGACGTTGACATTCCGTTTTACAAGCCGAGTATGGATCACCCTCGTAAGGATAAACGCACTCACACACCGCCCTATCGTGCAGGACACGGCACCGCGCATTCAAACCACACTGAAGGGCAGAGCATGGGTCCACTTTAACTGGTTGTGGTATAACCTTATGGCATCTAGAGAGTGGATCCCCTTCATATCCTGGTTTTGGACATGCGCACACAGGAATATGGTCAATGACTTGACAGGTGGCATCAATTCCACAAGGACTTGGGTGACATGCTGTAAAAAATGAAATGAAATATATTAAATTTGAAATTTGAAAAAAAAAAGATTTCATTTGTGATTGCATATATTCAGGTCATATGTATTCATGCAATTTTATGTACTACTTTTATAATTATTATACTTACGATCCTGACATTTATATTTCATACAGGCTCTGCTAAATGCACACTCTGCACTCACAGTGCACTCTGGCCTACAATAAGGAGGAGATCCAAAGAAATTTTGGTGACAGGAACAGACTGCCCTGCCCCCTTGATTTTTACACTCTGCATTATTACCACATGGAGAAGGTATACAAGGTTCCCTAGGTGGTGGTGGAGGTTCATCTGGTGGAATACGGGAACAGAATGTGGTGGGATTTCCTCGAAAACCAGATAGACATGTGCAAACGGCAGAATGGTAGCGGACGGAACACTTGGCATTTTGACCACATGCACCCGGACATGGATCAACGCATTTTTGTTGTCGACAGGCTTTATCAATGGCGCAGTCAGAATCAACAGTACATTCTGGACGGCAGTTGGGTGGGGAACCAATGTAGCCTGGGTTACATGCGCAAAGGGCACGACCATAAAGAGTTCGGCATTCGCTGTAGGCACCACATGGATTGGGTTGACAAGCTAAATTAAATAAAATAAATCTAATTTAAAATTTGATAAATAAACAAAAATTTCGAAAGAGCGAAAATTGGTGGTACTTTTTACGTCAATCTAAACGTATATATTCAGGCAAGGTAATTCATACAATTTTATTTACTGCTACTTTTATAATTATTATACTCACGGTTAAGGGCTGTTGGTGGCTCCGGTTGTGGAACTACAAAATAAGAAAGTGCGTTATTTTTTACTGTTTACTTCTGAATACATATACGTAGTATATGCATATTATTATTTAAATTTTCATGTTTTAATTGTATCTTGCAAGATTCTCACCATTTTTGGTACACACAGAGAAAGGGTTTCCTTCATATCCTGACAGACATTTACAATTGGGTACATGATTATGAGTTCTACAAATGGCATTGACTCCACATGTTCCTGGGCATGGATCCTTGCAGCGGTATTGATAGCAAGCCTTGTCCGTGGGACAGTCCGAGTTAAGAACACACTCTGGTCTACAGCCCAAGCCTGGATTTCCAAAGTATTCAGCTTTACATTTACAAAGTGCCACGTTGCCCTTCTCCTCGCACACCGTATTATCTCCGCACGGGTACGGGCTACAAGGCCGAGATATAGGTTGTGGTGGTGGCGGCTTCGTAACTGGTCTTCTTTCACAAGACACGAACGGGTCACCAAACCTGGATGGTGGACAGCTACACACTGGACGATGTTGAACCACATTGCAAACAGCATTGAGACCACAGACACCTGTACATGGGTCAGAGCACTTGAAGGAAATGCAAGCCTTGTTGGAAGGACATTCCGAGTCACTCATACACTCGGGCCTGCATGGATTTCCAAAGTAGCCATGATGACAAGAGCAAATGGCTGCACCATTTCTGGTTCTACATTCGGAATTGGACCCGCACGGGGATGGAGAACAAGCTAAAAATTGATAAAGAAAAATGAAATTTCATCTGTTATTTATGCATATGTTGGTTTACGAAGGTGGTTGAAGAGCAATGGAACCAATTTTATGTACCAATTTTATGATTATTATACTTACGGTCCAGCGTTTGGGGTGGAGGTGGGGGATAAGTGGCCTTAAGACATTCTGTGTAGGGATCTCCAATGTGGTACTTTTTACATTGACAATCTGCCCTATGATTTTGTGCGGTGCAGATAGCATTAATTCCGCACATGTTGGGGCAGGGATCCACGCACTTGAGATTTCTACATTCACGGTTTTGAGGACAGTCTATACTGGTAACACACTCGGGCTTACAGCCAATGAGAGGATCACCATGGTAGCCTTGAAAAGCAATTTTTTTATATACACATTATATACGTCATTTTCATCTCCACAATTATCATAAGCATCACATGATTATGCCAATTTGCTTATCAACATTTATTGGAAATTTATTTCTTAATATTTTGACCAACCTTGAACACATGAACAGACTGGTCGACCCCCGTAAACCTTGCAGTGGGCATTGGCTCCACATGGAGTTGGTTGACATGCTGGAAAAAAATTAAAAATTAAAAAAGAAAAGAAATTTCATCTGTGATTGCATAATATGTTGTAAAATATATCCGGGTCCAGGTCATACATTCTTGCAATTTTATGTACTGTTCTTGTAATTATTACACTTACGGTTCGGCGTTTGTTTCTGAGGTTCTGGTTTTCTTGGAATACAGCGCACGTATGGATTTCCTTCGAGACCGTATGGACAATAGCAAACTGGACGGTGATTTTGGGGTTTGCATTCAGCATCAATACCGCAAGCAGAGGGACACGGATCCACGCATTTGTAGTTGATACAAGCTTTCGAGTCCGGGCAATCTTCGTTTTTAACGCAATCAGGTTGACAACCTTGGTGACTGATTGGATGACCCTTGTAATCTCGTTTACAAGTACATACAGCCCTTCCATTGTGATTCCTGCAGTCAGTGTTTGGACCACAAGGGGAGGGAACACAAGCTGGAAAATTAATTTAAAATTTAAAATGTAATTTATCCTGTTAATACGTAGCCGTGCAACAGTAGTAATGATTAACTCAAACTAAAAAGCTTAAGGTTCAAACTTTAATTCGTTTATGCATATTACGAAATCCCTCTGTTTATGTATTCATGCAATTTTATGTACTACTTTTATAGTTATTATACTTACGGTCAATGACCGGATGACATGCTTCATATGGGCTACCATCAAATCCGTATTTACATTTGCAGATTTCTCGACTATTTTGAATATAGCAATCAGCATTTGGACCACAAGGACCGGGACGGCAAAGTTGAACTCCAGGTGCGGTACAGTTGGAGTAGGGATTTCCGTAGAGACCACCAGGACAGTAGCATGATGGATTTCGGGTAGTGTCGCATACTGCCCCGTGACCACATGGATTGGGCTCGCAAGGATTTTTCTTTTCCATGCAGCCTTGGAGGGTGTTTGGGCTCTCAATGAATCCTTCCTGGCAAGTGCAACGGATTACGTGGCCAGGTTCCGCTTGACAAAGTGTGTTTGGCCCACAAGATGAAATGGCACAAGCATCTGCTGCTCGGTTACAATGGGGTGGGGTGCCCGTGTAACCAGGAAGACAGTAACAAATAGGCTGACTTTGAACAACATTACAACCGGCATTAGAGCCACAGTTGACATTTTCACAAGACGGACCTTCAGGATCTGTAGTATAAATGAACCAAGTTATTATTATAGAAAAAATGCATTAATTTAAAAAGTTTAGAGAAAAAGTTTTTTTTGAAAAAATTCTGCTAATATCCTTAAGCGAAACGTACAACACTCCAAAAAGGGATTTCCAGTGGTTTTCTTTGGACAGAAACAAACAGCTCCTTTGCTAGTGGTTTCACAATTTGCACCTTTCCCACAAGGAGATGGATTGCATGGTTCAGATTTTGCTATGAAATTTGAAATAAATAAATTTACATCGTTCCGCTTTAAATAGAACATTACTTTGATGGCTATTAAAATATTACCTTCGCATTTGATTGCTGCATTTCCATAAAACCCGAGAGGACATTTGCATAAAGCCCGATGATTTTCCGCTTCGCAAATTGCATTCGTGCCACAGTTACAGGGACTAACACATTTGCGTTGGAAGCATGCCAGATGAGAAGGACAGTCGGCGTCGCTTCTACATCCAGGCATTGCTATAAAAAAACAACCATTTCACAAATAGTTTGAACACGAGTTCAAAAGCATCATACATTTATTTTATTTTATAAATTTTTGTGTAGCATCAACACTCACGTCGATCACAAGAATAGTAGGCATTTCCTTCAAACCCAGCAAAGCATTTACACTTGGCCTCCCTATTCTCCACAACACACTCGGCATTCCTGCCACAAGTATCACCCATGCAAGGGGATAAGCAGACTCGGTTGAGCCTATCACAGAACTTATTTGGAGGACAGTCTTCGTTATACTGGCATACACCGGGGGTTGGAGGTCTATCACAATTTCTTGTTGGTTCCCCAACGTAACCGTCCTGACAGCGACAAACTGCCCGATGGTTGTAATTATGACAAAGTGCATTTGTTCCACAAGGTTGAGAGTCACAAGGCCTTATGCAGAATCCTCCATGACAAGCTTCATCCAACTGGCAATCGTTATCATTGCGACAGCCTTTTGTTGCAATTTTGGAAGGAATAAAAATACATAAATATTAGTTTCTTTTATTTACCACGAATTAAAAATATAAATCCTAAAATCCTAACAATCCTGATACAATAATACATATTTTTTTAAATAACGGAAGAGAAGGGAAAAGTCATTTTAAGTCGTTTTCTTCTTTTGAGGGACAAGAGAAAAAAAAGTTTAAAATAAAATATTTTGAAAGTAACAAGGAAGGAAAATAAATTTTGGTAAACTAATAATGATAATAATAATAATCATCTTTCCATAACAAAAATTATTATACAGCAAAGTACATATTTAGATATATAAAAAAATAGCACAACTAAACTCGCATTGCTAGCGACCTGACCACTTTCCAATACATTTTATTACCGTTATATCATCATCACGATACGATCAAGACATGCCATGCAATAAGACGAGCAACAAAAACTTTAACTTTACACGGAGAACAAACGAGGACCACATTCAAATTTTATCAACGAACAGTGAGTAACGTAAAACATTCATGCATGCAATGTTAGTTAAAACTTGGGAAACAAAACAAACAAAAAATGTAACTGTCTTGCTACCTGAGTGTCAGTGAATTGGTTAGTTTATATAAAATAAAGTGTGAACAAAGCGTGTATTGTTTTTACTAGTAACTATTAATATTATTGTGCTTTATTCGTGAGAAAAAAAAATCGTGTTCATTCGTCGTAAGCATGCTTCCAAGTAATTCATGACAAATTTTTTTTAAATTGAACATTTGTATAATTTGTAATATAAAATTCTTTCATGATAATCAACTGCAAATTGCATGCATGCAATCGAAATTGCTAAATAAGCTCAAAATAGTTTAGGATTTTTTTTTGCATGGAATGGACATACATACTTACGCCAGCGATTATGTTTTTCGTGACGTGCGTGCATTGTAATTTTGTTGGTATTAATGCGAAAAATTATAGATTATTGCATATAGCATCAAAGCAGCAATAAACAAGCATTGGTTAAAGCAAATTTGTAAAATTGTTATGGAAACAGAGACAGAATAATAGGAAGAAAGCCAGTTAAAACTTGGGATAGGGTGCATTTTTGTTTTGAATAACAAAAGTGTGGAAATTGTATTTAAAAAAATGGAACATAGGATTTTTTTGGCTTTGATGTTTTGTCTTTTCTGTAACAAAAGTTTCGTGGAAGGAGAAGAAAAATGAAATTAAAAAAGTTATATCATAATTATAGTAATTAATAAATATTATTATTTCTGCTAAAGAGTGAAATATAATTATCTTGTATTTTTTTTATTTTGCTTAATATTATTATTTAAAAAAAATTATTATGTGTAAAATGTATTTTTTGTGAATAACCTGTTGTTGTGGTGGGTTAGTGAGTGTAGACTTAAGTGAAATTCCGGTGTGGAAAAATATTTTGTAAATTAGAATCCCTGGATGAATTTTTTTTTGGTGTGGTAGAAGGCCCTCTGAACCACGTGGTAGTATTAGTAGTAGAATATCCGGAGGAAGATGAGTCGATGAGTTCCAGCAGAGAAGTAGCAGTAGTGATGGTAGTAGTAGTAGATATATTTTTTGTTTTGTTGTTTGTTTTATTTATTTTTTGATTAATTAACCATTATTTTAATTTGCGTGGTTTTTTTTTATTCATGAAGACATTTCCATACTTCCCAATAACCAGTAGTTTTGTATGTGAATTTTTTTTATCGTCATCAACAATCGTAGTACAACTTACGCTCAAAGAGTAATTTAAAAAATTATAAAATGCACACTCACATTCATTCCAAATATTTATATATATTTTTTTAAATAGTTGATGAGATGCATTGCATTGTAAATCGAAATATTTTTATGCTTTAATACTGAGAGATTTTAATACTGTTGTAGATTATGCACTAGTGCGAAGGAGGAGCAAAGCTTATCATAACAATTTGTTATAGTGAACTTGACTCACTCCCTCAATAAAAAGGATAAAATGCTACTCAAAAATAATTAAGAGAGTCATGTTGAACTTACCTCCTGTGCAGGCTTGGTTTGTGGGGTCGCATACATTATTTTTACTATCTGTAAAGTCAACCGATAACACAGACCCATAATTAACAATCGAGAAAATAACTAGCCGCGTTGATGATTGTAAAACCTTCACCTTCTTCTTAAGGACTTACCGGTTACACAGGTCAAAGTGTGATCAACAACGTTACATTTTTCACCTTCCTTGCAGGGACTATTGATCTGACAAGGGTCACCACAGCGACCCTTGATACAAGCCATATTTCTTGGGCAATCAACATTGCTCTGGCATTCACCTATTGGGTAAAACGATATAAAACAAGCCACAATTACTACATGTTACACAAAGCTTCACACATATACATGCAATTATATAATATACATAGTATCCAATAACACAAAGTATTATTGTTCATGCTTTTTGTTATTTATAAATATAAAGCAGCAATATTATTATTCTTGTGACATTCATATTAATGTAAACAATTTGTTATTATTACTAATATTTATATTTAAAAAAACCTCCCACACATTCAACTCTTTGTTGGGATTGTTAGTAGATAAACTGATGGAAACAATGATACCGTTTTCATCGTCACCAATTAAAACATGCTTTTTACACATAGCTGATGATGTTAGAAATTCAGACTCACATAAAAGCGACAACGTCAATATTATTTGCTTGTGCATTAAGCAATATAAATAAGTAACCATAATAATGATAATAATAATAATACCACATGAAAAACCATACACTTACTTCTAACATAACAATAATTTGATGTTAATATTATATGTAACTTAAATCTAATAGTCATGCCGTTAATAAATGATTTCATATGGTTTGTCTTAATCTGTAAACGTATATCATTCCATATATATATTTTGTTGATAACCACCACAGTAAACACAGACATATTATGACAAGCATAAAAAATAATAGTTAATTAAATTGTCCACATTCGCCAAATTGAAAAAAAGGACAATTTGAATATTTGCGGCATTCCAGATTACTAGCACAGTATAAAAAAATACTATCAAACAACAGGTTGCATTCACATATAAAAAATAAAAATGTTTGATTAGTATTCGTGTTGTCCACTTGCATTGACACACTTTTTTATGGGGTCATCTAAGAACACCCATTCAGCTATCATTCCTAAGCCTATTTAGGATGCATGGCACAATAATGTGTTAGATTTAAAAAAGTACACAACGCACACCCATCTCAATCTCACAGACAACATATATCACAGGCAAAATAACTCGACTCTAGTTGTTCCCCACACATTTCTCAAGTTTATTGGAGAATTTTGCGGCATGCAAACAAATAATAAATATAAATCCAGCAACGCACGGACATGCTAATCTTCTTTTCAGGCCATTGAATGTAATGTTTTTAGGATGTTTGTTTTGAGTGATACGAATTTACCTTCAGCAACCTTGCCAGAGCAAAGAACATATGGACCAGAAACCTCATGAGGGCAAGAACACCAGGCCTTGTGGTCTTTACCATAACATTTACTACAGGGTTTAAATAAACTACATACCTCAACACAAAAACTTTCAAAACAACCCTCATATGAGCTGCAATCATCGTCGCTATCACAGACGTCATTATACCGGGAGAGGAGACGGGAACGGGGATTAAACGTGTCGTTAGGGGAAAATGGACTAGGGGTAGTGGCACTAAGATTTGACATTATGCCTGAAGCGATAATGTCAGTAACTTCAGTCATACCATCGAAAATTGTAGGGGTGGTAGATTCAAGACTAGATTCGTTATATCCAAAAAATGGCCCATGTTTAGAGGTACGCTCGCGCTTGTCGGAAAGGGTGGGTGGAAACGTTGTCATTGGCATACTGGTAACATTTTCCGCACCTGTGTCATAAATGTCCGAAGAAATAGTCGTCGTTTCAAATAAAATGTCTTCCATTCGAGACCCACTGGTAACATTCTGAATATATGAAACAGTGGTAGTCTCAAATAGACTTGTTGCATTGTCAGTGGGGTATGAAGTATTTCCTTGATATCCTCTTGTCGTCAAACTTCCAGAAGTAGTCACGCCGGGCATTGTTGTTGCCTCATATGTAGTTTCTGCTCGACCAGAACCAGTTGTTGGTGGATATCTTTCAGTTATTCTATCAGTCACGATTTCTTCAAGTCTGGGTTCTTTGGTGACCATGTCTCTTATGAATGGAGTGGAAGTTTCAACACCGATGGTCGTGTCGAAAGAAGATTCTGTAGTTCTTCCAGGCATAATTGTTGTGCCATCGGAGAAAGTTGTTACACGATCTGTTCCAGTAGTTCTAGAAGTGGTCATGCCGGGCATTGTTGTTGCCTCATATGTAGTTTCTGCTCGACCAGAACCAGTTGTTGGTGCAAATCTTTCAGTTGTTCTATCGGTCATGATTTCTTCAAGTCTGGCTTCTTTAGTGACCATGTCTCTTAAGAATGAAGTTGTACTTTCAACACCAATGGTCGTTTCAAATGCAGATTCTGTTGTTCTTCCAGGCATCATTGTTGTGGAATCGGAGAAAGTTGTTACACGATCTGTTCCAGAAGTTCTAGAAGTGGTCATGCCGGGCATTGTTGTTGCCTCATAAGTAGTTTCTGCTCGACCAGAACCAGTTGTTGGTTGATATCTTTCAGTGGTTCTATCGGTCATGATTTCTTCAAGTCTGGGTTCTTTGGTGATCATGTCTCTTGAGAATGGAGTGGAAGTTTCAATACCAATGGTCGTGTCAAATGCAGATTCTGTAGTTCTTCCAGCCATCATTGTTGTTCCATCGGAGAAAGTTGTTACACGATCCGTTCCAGAAGTTCTAGAAGTGGTCATGCCGGGCATTGTTGTTGCGTCATA
>JAHZNC010006215.1:0-19733 GCA_027744095.1 Zhuqinia jingwanae
GAATAGACCCCCAAGGAGTTGTTTGCCACCAATAATCCGGCTCCCGCCGGAACCTTCTCATAACCCTGAACAGAATTCCTGGGCCTCTTTCCGGTTTCTGAAATCTATATAGCGTGACGGCTGGACGGACGGACGGACAGACAGACAGTTTGATAAACTATCGTTAAAAAACATAAGGTCCCTTCCAGCTATTTAGTAATGTGTAAATACTAGTACTGCTGCTACTGCTTTTATCACCATAAAACCAATCATTCTCTCACTCTGCTCCAATCTTTTTGTATATTGTTTGATAAGAGGAAGGTTAGCGAGTGTGTGCGTTGTGCCGTACCTAATTTTATACTGCTTTTGTACGTTCTTGCAACAACAAAACTATACTTACCAGAGTAAACGCAGAGGAGAAGTGAAAACGAAAACAGGCACACACACACACACACACACAAATATCACATCCCATCCTTTTCCTCCAAAACTTGCTTCAAATTGGTCAAGTTTAGTAGTAATAAGCTGGGAATGAAACGGAATTATAAAAGAGACGCCTTGGAAATACCACTTGATAGCATCTACTTCCCCTCCCCCCACATCTCTCACCTTTCCCATGGCTTTGAGTACCCCTTTTGAAATGGGAAAAAAGCAATCTTCGAATATACGTGCATCCAAAAAGGGGGGGTCTATAAATAGTATTAGCAACGGAAGTGGACAAACAGGACAACGTGTGGATTCCACCAAAGCTCATCATTGTCCGGCTCCAGTTACACAAAAATCAACTTACTTACAGTCTGTGTATCTTTCTTGCGGTCCGTTGCCCTCTCTGGAAAATGCCTGCTTTTTTTCTTTTTACTTCCTGTCAACCAACCTTCCATACTTGCTCCTCTACTTTTCAAAGCTGACAAGCAAGCAAAACTCTTTTTATTTTTCATCATCACCTTTCCAAAAGTTTGCTTCCATGAAAAGTTGCAAGTGCAACTTCCCGTACAGTTACTCTCGTTCAGAAAAGATACACACACCCACATCTATCCCTACAATTTAAGTAGATTTTTTTTGTAGGAAATGGGGAATCTGCTTACTGGATTCTTAGACTTCTCACCTTCTTCTCTGAAGCACTCTATATCGCAAAATGAGAGTGAGTGGAGGACGTAACCTAGTATTCATGATCTTTTTGATCGTACTACTTCTACTACTATCACCATATTATCATGTCATATGGCAGGGAACTTATGTATTTTGTAGTTGAACTGCTCTGCACCTGCTAGACATGTATCTACCTAATACATCTTTAAACACACGCTACGTCTCTCCCTACTAACAAAGTTGACTAAGGACATTTCCTTTTGGGTTTGAGTTTGAGAGAGAGAGAAAAGACGAGTTTCGTTTCTTTTGGCATGAGAACCACCATGATCACCACTGACTCTACTTTCCTTTTTCGCCAGATTTGTACAAAGGAGGAATGTTGCAACAGCATTTTAAAAAGAGAGAGAGAGAGAAGACTTTCAGCCTAAAAGGATATCGGTAGTTATACCGCACATTAAATAGTAAACTAAGAGAGTGGCAAGAGTCGCATATAAGCATGTATAATATTTATATTGGTTCATGTTGCCCACGATAAAAAAAAAGCGAGGTCTAGTTGACGTTGCGGTGCTTCTCTTTCATCCATATTCCTGAACCTGATCATCATGATCATTCTGAGTCTGTAGCAGGCTGCTCATATTCTAGAAATATGCATGCAATCTTACTAGGTACACACATTTAGTAGCAGTTCATCTTGTACCATGTGAAAGAATGCGAGAAGGAGTGCATAGTCAAATGTTTGTGTTCCTAGTATTGGTATTGCATAACATGTAGAAAAAAATACTACTATTACTACCGCTTACACACACACACACACATGTTAGTAGTACGTATTCTCCGAATTCTATTCTTAGTTGCATTCGGTCATTGTCGACACTCGACCTCTCTCTCTGTGTGTGTGTGGTGTGTGTTTGTGACTCACCCTTCTCAATGGACTCTAAATGCTGTTGACAATGAGAAAGATAGGGAAAGTGAAAGAAAAAGTACTCGTTATACTATCCCAATAATAATGGTTTTAGTAGTTGTTGTAGTAGTGCAGTGCTCAAACCAAAGCAAACCACCATATGCATGCATGCAAGTATACGCATACCGGCACAGTTCTAAAGGGGAGGGGGAAAATGACAGGACACACTCTGGGACTGTCGGTTTTTTAAATACTTTTTTAAAAAGTACGATAATACGCTTTAGTGTAGTTTAAAAAAAAAAGAGCTGTACTATGTTCCCTTCTTTTCTTGTAATCATTCTTTCATGTGATGATGATGCTAGGAGAAGATGAGAAGATGATGATACACACACACACACACACAATCTGGATACACAGACAGAGGCACTAAAACAGGAAAATGCTAAACTGTGTGCATCCCCATCCTATCGCATCCTGTTTTTCCTCCTTTTCATCAAATCATCATCTCATCTCCTTCAAACAATTTTTCCCTTCTCTCTCTCTCTGTCTCTCTTTCTGAAAGCGTGTGATATGATGATCATTTCTTCCATTTTGCTCATTTCCTTATTTACAATTTGTGTAGTAAACATAACTTAATAACATATTTTACACACACACGCGATACCATGTCATTCAGAAATTTATATATCTCTCTCTCTTGCTCCTTCTTCCGTCTTCCCTTTCTTAAAAAAAAATATGCGTAGGAGTGACTGCTACACTACTCATTGAGCCGCTTTTATGTTTCTCTTGTTTCTCATGTGGCAAATGTGCTCATGTACGAAAACTGTTTGTTGTAGTATTTGAGTGTGACTCAATGCAAAATGATTTGATTTGTCACCCTACGAATTTCAAAATATTTTGTCTTTTTTTTTGCAAAAGGATAACATTTGAATTCCACCTGAATGACTCTCTACTTTGAGCTATGACATGACTAATGCAAGTGAGATTAGGTGGATATTTTTTTTATTTGGTGTTTTTAATTTTCGGCAAATAAAACGCTGGAATGTTCGTACAAAAAAAGAGAGAGACTATTATACGATTATTATAATGCTTATTTCGTGTTTCAATCACAAGAAAGGGGGAAAAGAAGGAATATGAAGCGAATGAGTAAGTACACCTTTGTAGCATATAAGTTTAGCTAGCATATATATATGCCTAATATGGCGATATGTTGTGATTTAGTGTAGCACAAAACCGGAAAATTAACCCCCCTTTGCACTAAAGATTTTTTATGGGAAGAAATTTACTATGGGACTCGGTCTCTCGAGAAATAGGTGGTAAATCTTGTAATTCTTTTAAGGCAAAAGAGAAGAAAAAAGTTTCATTTTGTCTTGCAACTTTGTCTTCTTTCACCATTGCATCCTACTCCTCCTCCTCCTGCTCTAAGTATGTATCCATATCTCGCTCTCTCTCACACACGATGCAAGAAATAGAGGAATGCTACATGTCATCATAGTTCTCTTGCTTCTCAATACTCTCTCAAAAGGAAACACTTTTCCTTTTTGATACATCATATTATCCTCCTCTCTATTGACTATCTTCTAGCAACGAAACCAAAAAAGAAAAAGTCCTTGTCGTCATCGTCTCTTTCTCTCCATATATATTTTTTTCATACCTTTTTTATACTTTTTTTTGGGGTAGACAATCGCTCACAGTCACTCAAGCTCCATGCGTTCCATTCTCTCTCTCTCTCTCTCTCTCTCTCTCTCTCTATCATTCAACTACACCCACCATCTCCAAAAAAAATCTCTGTTTTCTGGAGCAGGAGTAGCAGCAACACCTCTAGCAACATACCACCAGGAGGGCTACGCTTACTTGTTCTTACATTGCGTTAAGTAGTAATAAGAAAAAGGGGAAAGAACAAATAAAATGTAATAATGTGATATAATAGGACGTTATGTTCCTCACCACTTGCTCTCTATCCCTTTCTCTCTCTGTCTCCAGCTTGTTCTATTGTGTGTAATGTATGCCTGGGAATATACATAAATATTATGTATATATTATGCTACTTGCATATGGCATGTGTCTTCTAAGCTGGTACGCAACTCATGATGATGATATGGCATCAACATGGGGCTATGCTCTTGTGAAAGCATTTCCATTTTTCCCTCTCTTTGTGAATTTTGCTCACCCTCCGCCGCTCACAACGACTACCGCCATTGTGTATACCATGCTCTCGTTCCCTTTCCTTCTTCTTTAGTCTTTTTCATCCTCTTTTCATGCACACCACTCACTCACTCTCATCTCTCTCTCTCTTTCATATTCTCTCACAAATGTTTCATCTTTTTTCTCCAAGAAATATATAAATGGTAGACTTTTGCTCGTGAGTGCAAGCAAAATGAGGTATATTCCTAATAATATACACATGCCTATACTATAGGTGGATGGATGTGCAATGTGTGTGCAGTAAATAAAACAGAAAACTATTGCATATTATTGCTATTTTTCAAAAGAATAAAAAGAAGAAGAATAAAAAAGGAGCATGTATCTGCACATGCATACAACATAGGTACATGGTAGTATTGTCTTATTCTGCTTCTATATGGCTATTGTAGACCGTTCCTCTGATCTCTCTGTCTATCTGTGTGTCATATAAGCGCCATAAAATGCTGCTGCTTCTTCTTCTTCTCTCTCCCTACCAACATCTTTCCACCACATCCTTTCACATTTTCCATCTTATTCTTCTTTTTAAACTTGTACTTCTCCTTCCTTCTTCTTCTTTTTCTGTCTAGTAGACTACCCCGAGCCCGAAGGAGTAAAGTAGTCAGTTGGTGGTACAATATACTGCTCTGAGGACACGGTTGCAGAAGAGAGCGACAGAGATGTTGTACGTGTATCTTTGGAGCCTCCGTTTCCTCTATATATACGTGAGTGTGTGTGTGTGCTGTTGAATGTGTTGTATGGATGGAGGAGAAACGAGTATAAGAACATCACATACATCTACATCAGCAGATGCATAATAATATGACTTGAATCAGCCAAGTTAACCAAACAGTTTCTCTCTCTCTCTTCATCCGAGATCCCGTGTTCTCTCCCTCACTTTTTCTTGTTCTCTTGCAACATCGCCAGCACCAGACGAACCGTTCACTTCAGCAGAGAAACACACATTTCTCGGGCTCTAGTAGTTTTGCTCGTCCATCTCAATCTCGTCTCTCACTTTTGCCTTTGCTCTCTCTCTCTCTCTTTATCCCTCTTAACCAAACTTGTGTCTGTATAGCAGAGTCTCCCTGTCTCTCTATCTCAGTCAATTCTCTCTTTCCTGCAAAGCTTTAAAGCATCACTGCCTACACACATGCTCTTCTTTTATCTTTATTTTTCTTCCATGTCCTTATCCATCTCGTCACGTTTAGCTTGTGTGTCTTGGTCGTCTTGTTCGTCTCCTCCTCTCCCTGCAAAATACATGCATATTCATTTCTCGTGCAAATTTTTTGAAAGAGACTCCCGTTCACTAGTCAAGTGAAACTCCATAACATTATTACTCTGCTCTTAGTTATTTTAAAGAACCACTTCAAAAAAAATTTCATCACCGGTGCTCTCTCTCTCTCTCACCGTTTTACATTTTGTGGTTATCGGGTGCGGTATGCGTCACCTCATTTGCGTGCCAGTCAAGATACTGCACACTAAAAGTTCACCAACATCATCACCACATTCCCAAATTATTGGAAAGAAGGAGTAGGCCGTCGCTGTCTTTGTGTGAGTGTATCAACTCTCTTCTTCTTCTTCTGCTCCTCTTGTTTTTTACTACTACTCTCGTGCATCTCTTTTGGTGGTAGTATTTGCCAGAAGCCATCTCTCCGCCACTACATCCACGCAAATCACCACATCATCACACATACAGCAGAGAAGCTTAGTCACACAACAAAATAAGAGGGAGATAAACGGAAGGAAGGGAAAATCAGCTGAAGTTTGCCTCTCACTCTTTCAGTCTCAAACTCATCTTTCAACCTGATAGTAGCCGCACCAGAGAGGCTCACACTATCATCATCATCATCATCATCATCATCAACAGCAACATCCTCATCAACTCGTATCAGTCGGCTTTTCTCATCAAATCTTGTTCAAAATATTGTACACATACCGGTGGCATCAGCAATGTCTTGTGCGAGAGTGTGGTGATGTGATGTGAACAGTTTTAATATTTTCTTTACTGGAATAAACAATAATTCTTTTATCAAAGCAGTAATAAATATAATGACTGGGTTCACGTGTGTCGACTAAACTTTCTCCATCTCTGTGCTTTGTGGTGTAGTGTTGTCGATTAAGTAATTTGAAAATTTCTTACCACTTTTTTGATTACCCATGATTTCATCATACATGAATTACTAGCACGTTGTGTGGGTGAGTTGGGCTTGTGCGTCAATGTAATTGTCTACTTTCACTCAATAATAATAATAATCCAATAATGAAAAAAGGGGCTCACGACGTTCCCTTGTTATATGCATAAGCTATGGAGGAGCAAGGATGCAAATGAAAATGTATCAAGTTGTCAAGCATATCATTCTGGTGACTTGACAATGGAATAGTGGATCTGAGAAGCAAGCAGAAGGGAAGGGAAAAGCCGCTCTGCTGCTCCTGCTTCTTTTGTGGCTGCATTTATTCCACAAGGTATTTACTTTGCTTTTGTGCTACGAGAACGAAAGCCACATAATAAACAAGGACGTCATATATCGCTTTGAGGGGAGAAGAAAGCTGTGCTTAAACTACTACAATTTTTGGTCATTTCACTTGGTCCACATTTGTTATCTTCCTGGAACACTCGTAGTAAGGCAGCCAGGAATTAAGAGAGGGCAACTAGTCAACTCAAAATATTGAAGCACTATGGAAAGGACACACACATGCCTGCATTAGCTATCTACATAATACGCTGATATTATTATACAATGGTTCCCCTTTTATAATGAGGACTAGTCTATGCGGCATATCCCCTTTCCTATAGCCTCACTCTAATTACAAGATATCCTATACTTACATATTTAACGAGGTGTACACTTTATTAGCCCCTTTTGTGCAACATTATGTAGGCATACTAATAATAATAATAATAATAATAATAATAATAATAATAATACATGTAGTCAGCAATGAGCAAAGGAGAAGGAGTGACCCTAGTGGACTTACCTTTTCATCATAATCATCATCAAGATCCGTGTAAATACAGATCGCTGTTGCTGTTGTTGTGCTACTGTTTTGTTTACTCCGGCGGCAGCCTCTCGCTCTCACAGTCATAATAATAATAATAATAGTAATAATAATAGTAATGTATGAGGCTGAACTACTTTGTTTTCACTCCTTCTTCCCTCCTGAAGAAAGCCGGACCACTGCTGCTGCTGCTCCTACTCCTGCTCATAATAATGTAAGTATTCATGTTCTCTCATTATTATATCTTGGCTCGCTCTTTCTTCTTCTCACTACCTCTCTTTTATTATTATTATTATTATTCTCGTTATTATTAAATAGCCTTTTCTTAACTAAAAAAACTTGTCCTACTTGTAGTACAACAGGGCTAACTGCTCCGCGCCACATACTACATGGAGTATCACATGAATGGAATGAAAAGAGGTGTTTTGAGTTTTGTCTAATTATTATTTCATATCAAGTCTTTGTGCAACACGGAACATTATGCTGCTCCCTGGGCCCCCTTTATATCATTTCATATCGCGCCATCATCATGGTATAATAGTGTGCATAGTGAGTGATGTCCTTTGAAGCAAATATTATTATCATAAACCCTCTTCATCTACTACTCACAAGAAAAAAAGAGAACAAGAAAATCATGTCCATGTAAACCTAAAGTAATTTGTATACAAAAGAAAGCAAAAGGCTCTCGTAGTACTTGTTCTTCCTCATCTTTATTTTTTTTGGTTGCTTGATTACGTGGGACAGCAGCAACTATATAGCAGCAAAAAGGATACGAATGATTTCACGCTTTCTTTCTTTTTCTCTCACTCTGAGAAAAAGCAAGCTCCCTCTAAGCCAAGCAGCTCTCTCTCTCTCTCTCTCTCTCTTTCCGCCTCTTTTCCTTTGGTAAGCAGGAAACAAACAGGATGACTGCTCAACATTGTTTGCTTAATAAGCTGACTGGATGTTTGAGGCCTTGACAAGATATTATTATGTACATATACATATCCCTAGCTACCTTGTACACACATCCAACAATCCACTAGCCAAGTACCCACCACCATATCCTTCTATCTGTCTTTAATTTCCACACTTGCACGTTTGCTGCTCTGCAAAAAAAAACAGTCTTGCTCAAAATTTGTGTCCGTGTTTTTTTTTGTGTTTTATGTGAGAGGGAGACAGGGAAGACGACATGCTTCAAGCAAAATATCTAGAGCTTGGAATATGCCCATGTATGTACCTATCTATGTGTCTCACACAATCACAATCAGCTCATCACTCGTAAAAAAGACAACAAAGCTCGTTACATGCATGCTCTCATGCAGCAACAGCAACGACCACTACTACCTTGCGTTTACATACGCTCTTTCAGTTATCTCTCGCATATTATTATTGTTATCATTATTATTATTAATGTTACTTTTACTTAACATTCTTATCATTATTATTATGAACCATAATAATAATAATGACATACATTTCGTCCGCTTCACCACACTTAGCACTCGTTTTCTCCAGCTTGTTCATCTATTATCCCATTTCCGCAAGCAAAATTGTTTATCAAATGCGCACCCTCGACTATTTCTTTTGTCTTTCTTCTTTGCACACAGACACACACACACTTGTTCCCTCAATTCTTTTCCCTTCACTTTTCTTTAACTAGTCATTACTATTTATGATCCAGAGAGTATATTATGAATATGTATTATGAGCGTCGTTTGCTGTTGGAGCTAAATTAGACCTTGTTAGTATTTTAGTGTTATTGGCCATAACAATAGAAGATGTCTTCATTACAAATTTCCATGTATGTAAACACATGCACAGCACACGCGCGCACACACACACACACAAATCCTTATAGTCTTAATACAGAGGCAAGCAGGCAAAAGGGTCAGCGAAACAAGACAAGACAAACTCTTTTTTTCGCAGCATTTGCATAAATTGGTAAACATGTCACATAGAATATTACACGTAATTTATTAATTCCTGAACAATATTTCACACATAAATGGAATCGGAAACGGAGATAGTCGCTGTCTGCATGTCTCTATATATTTATCAGGATCTCAACTGGCAACATATAGAATAGAACAGCCCCATTATAAAGTAGCGCGCTCTTTAGCTTATTTATGCATATTTGCACCAGTCACAGTCCGTTCCTCCATCCCATTCAACTACTATGCATATATTTTGATGTAGCTACAACAAAGCTGAGGAGGACTCAATCCAGCACTTTTATTTGAAGCTCATCTTGCCTCAAGTTGAATACATGATATTTCGATGGCACAATTAGAAATAATGGAGTAGTAGAGTTTAAAAAAAATTTAGTGTAATTATCGCGCTACTTGTCCACTGGTCTCTCAAGCCACAATGTTTTGTTTGATGTAAAGATGATGATGCAGATATAGGTATTCTATGGAGCTAACTGAGAATGTATGTATCCTTTTGAGTGTAGGTTGGCAAGTGTCTTCGTAAGTATTTAAAAGAGTCTCTTCTCTCTCTCTCTCTCTCTCTCTCTTCTATTTTGCTTACTCACTTTTTAGCACGTGCATTCAAGATTGGATTTTTTTTGGCATGTGGTACGATACACTCTACATAACGGAGGATTTTATAAATAATATAATATCATGTTATGTAATGCATACCAGCATAGGATCTCCATGTCTTTTAGAGGCTTATATTATCTTATCATTACTATGGATAAACCATACCATCGCCTCTTTCTTGTGGTGGTGGTGCAGCAGCAAGCAACTACTACTGCATTTGGTTTAGTGTACAGACACGTAACCTGATTCGGTGGTGGACGAAAAGAGGTGAGACGTGCAAGACACGCAACACCAGACCTAAATACAATTCATGGTTACTTTAGTAGCGCTATTTAATTTTTTTTTAAATGCAAGTTGTAGTAATCGTACAACTTGGATGCATACACAAAAAAATATACACTCCTGCTGTCACGCATTTTTAAGCAGCAGCAACATCAGCAGTGCTCTCGCATTTCCCAATTCAATCATCCTCATTCATCATTCAATCATATAATTAGACTTTTCCTTTTATTCTAATTGATTGGATTGCTTTAATCTACATTTTTTTTGTTTGAGTAAAGCAGAGAGCAGGCACACAAAAAAATAGTCAATAAACATCTCTTATTTTTCATCCTATGAATTTTCAGCTTATCTTAGCAACATATCATGACGAAGAAAAAAAAAGTAATAATACTTAATATTTTTTTCTCTCTCCAAATCTCATTTTGGCCAAATTACTTCATAAAAGCAATCGTTGTTAGGGAGTTTGAGGGATGCGCATTTATATATATGGCGCGTACAGCTATAGTTTATGATTCCTTGTCGGTTAAAAAAAGGAGTGATTACCAAAAGAGGTAAAGCCAACATAATAATCATAATGATAAAAATAATAACAATAAAAACAAATCTCACTCTCCATCTCTCTCTCTCTCTCACTGACTCTCTGACTGTCAGTCAGTTTTCGCATATGTACACGTACGTACGTATGCCAAATCTATGTAGCATCTTGTCATGCTATAGTGGACTTGGACTCCTTAAAATGGGCAGTTTTTTTTTCCTTTCCCTTTCAAAATAGCGAAGCGCAACAGAAACGAAATAAAATGAATTGTGTTGCTAAACAAGCAAGCTGTCACTTGCACATATACACACATTATATCATGTGTCTAGTAGATTGCTGCTGCTGTGTGCATTATTGAAGAGCTGAACAATTAACCATACAGAGTAGACAGGCACACGTTTAATATCAAATGCAAATAAATATACAGCGAAAGTAACAATGTGGCTGAAATAAAATGCAATGTTTACTGCTGCTTGGACGCACAAGGCAACATTTAACCTCCATTTTCCACAAATCACACCATCAGCCTCAGCAGCAGCAGCAGCTGCCGCACAGGATTGTCATTGTCACCACCATTGATCCTATGATTCCTCATCATTCATCCTTCATTTGAAATCTGTCACCTTGATGAATTCCCAAAAATGTAATTGAATGGCCATAGTATTTACAAACCTCAAATGACATTATAATGGGATGTGAGTTGTTGTTCCTACATTTTATTCTTCTTCTGTCCAATATAGTTATATTATTTATTCCTCCAAAAAGAAATTTGAGTTGGTTAGTGTGTGAGTCTATTATTGCTCATGCTCCATCTACAGCATCATTTCATGATCATAATAAGAGAGAGAGAGAGAGAGAGAGAGAATTACGTGAATTAAATGACGCCACGTCATTGTCATCATCGTCGTCAGCAATTTTTTTTGCACACTATAAGCAGCAGCAGCAGTCAAGTCAGAGTCTTGTCTTGTCTCAGGAATAAATAAAGAGCACAGCAATTCTTTTGCTCCTTTTCCCTTGCTGCTGCTGTTGTTGTTGTTGTGCTGCTATATACCCATATTATTATGATTCAACATATATTTCTGTGGTCATCCCATTTCTATTACTACTGCCACCAAAACTGTGCTACATTATTTTTTACTCCTGTCGCTATATCAGCATACCAATACCTTGTCCTTAAATACAAAATTAGTCGTATTGTATAATATGCAGCAATAACAAACAAAGATTCTTCTTCTCCGTTTAAAAAAAATAATGTCCTGTTGTGTGTGAGTAAGCGAGTAGTGCGAGTCCCATCATCCTAACTACCATATATGCATGTCAACTTGACGTGCCAAAGTCGACAAAATACTTTTCTGTATTTATTAGGACTTTTCTGTGACAAAGCTTTATAAGGAGACTTGTTTTTTTTCCTTCTCTTCTCCTGTGCAGCAACATCAGCATAGAATGAACCGAGTTGCGAAAGTAGCAGTTCGCAGGACACATACTACTACATTTACATAGTTCCCTCACCAATCTTCTGCAAATGCTGATTTTTTTTTATTTCGTTATTTTTTTAATAAGGAATTGGTGTGGTGGTGAACTGGTGAAGAAGAAGACCATCTCTCCAAAACCACTACAACCTAATGTAATTTACTAAGTAATAAAAATACAAATGTTATAATATGCTATATCCACTCCACATCTACGTTGAGTGTACGAACAAGCGAAGAGCAAGAACAAAGTCTCTTTTTTTTGTGGCTCTCCTCATGTCCGTCAGCAGAGTACTATGCATAATATGCAATTTTCTTCTCGAATGATTGGGAGTAGGTATTAGGTTATCTCCTCGTCTTCTGACTGACTACCAGAGAGCGGAGCCGACAACGTCTTCTTGTTCGAGTAGCCCATGCCACAGGCACTCTTAATAGCTAAAAAAAATTCATTTCATTTCTCACTTTCCGCCGTGACGACATGTTCGTCACCAGAGAAGTGCATGACGAGTACAATGTACAAGAGTGGTATAGTAGTAACTCCATTTCCAGCGTAAATCCCTTGCCAGTCGTGATATGAATTCCCTTTCATCAAGTCAAGCCAAATGAAAGCGTTGGCTACACAAAAAAGGGTCAATAATAATATTATTTTAATATGGTGGTTGTGTGTGTGGTCTGACATGGGATTAATAATAATATATTATTGATTTTTTTAATAAAAAAAGGCAGAGATTGCAATGCATATCATTACTGATATTTAGAGGAGCTATGTGTCTTCTGTGCTTCTACAAAAAAAAGTTATAAGTTTGAAGAAGAAAAAACCTAGCAATTTCCCGAGTGTTATTGACGTTCCGCCAAGTTTTTGGATATTAAAATTTGTTGTGAGAAATGAAAAAAGTAAAAATAAACGTGTGAAAAGCAATAAAGTAGTGTACAACTGTTGCAAGTCTGTTGATGAGTAAGCAAGCATATATCGAGTGTAAAAATAAATGATGAATAATTGACCTTCTACTCTGCCGACGTCCGTGTAACAGGTTGTGGTGGTGCTCTTGTGTTGTGACGCCAGTATAGTAGCCGCTCAGAGTCTAAATAAATCCTTTGCTTTGCTACAGTAGTTGCCCATCTCTTGTGTTGTTAGATGATGTGAACAACACAACAAGGGAAAAAAATAATCACACAAAGTTTGTTGTCAAGTTTGTAATTTCTTGTTTTTAAAGAGTAACATTTTTGTTTGCGGATGCGAGTAACCGGCTAGCTCTCTAAAGCCCCCTGAACACGTGAGTTTTTTTGTTATTCCTTAAAAAAAGCCCCTAACATTAAACACCAATATGGCTAATTATTATGTATATGATTATGTAAAAATAAAGTGTAATGTCAAACTTCTAAACGAGGTGATTCGCAAAGAGGTGACGTTTGTCCAGGAATAGAGAGAGAGAGAGAGAGAGAAGCCGGTGATTATTATATTTTTAAGTAGCAATTTATCTGCAGGAGGTGTTTTCATTGGATCATTTCATATTATGATGCACTTGGAATTACAAATGAGCAAAAATGAGTGGGTAATTGGAAGATTATAGGAATGACATGCTCAAATTCGCCGACAGTTTTTCTAGAAAAAGATAGGCAAGAAAATATAAGGTTGCTTGCGTGGGCTCCAAGTTAATTTGTCTATGTCATCATCATCATCATCGTCGTCGTCGCGCAAAAAAAAAACACACACACATATACATAGCCTTATCTGTGCTAAATTTTTCAGGGACATCATCACCCCACCACCACTCGCAACTTTTATTTATAATGTAATAACTGTAATAAATTCTGGCTATTTTATTGTTCTGAATTTCCCCTGTCTCCCTCGTTCTGGCAATTTGTTTTTTTTTGAGAAATGTTGGTAATATGAGCTGCGACATGGCGACTACTACTTCTACCACTCTAACCCCCATCCCAAGTTTGCATGCCTGTCTTCTTCTTTTTCTTCTTCTCTCTGCTACACTAAAGCCATTCCTTCCTTTACATATTTTATGTTGACAAATCCGTTGAACATCAACAAGGAACAAAGTAGAGCCACTATAGTTGCTAGTAGTAGTCGGATCCTTTTTCTTATGCAAGCTGCATTCTGTGTGCGGAAACACACGCACCCACACACAGAGACAAACACACACCGCCATGCTATCATATATTTTAGCCACTGAAGCAAAAAATTATTATAAAAAAATAATAATAATACGAGCAACAATGATGCATGCGTGCATGTACTTGATTCTTCTTCTTCTTTTTTAAACTACATAAAAAATAGGGAAATGTACATGTTAGTTATTATTATTACATTCATACATGGTTTCTGTATACTAATTCAGGCAATTTGTGTACTTGATCGTTACATTCATGAGTCCCACTCTTGTTGTTTGGATGGAGAGAATCCGTGGGACGTGTGCTGAATTTGCAAAGAGCAAAAGCTTTCACTTGAAGAATGATGCTGCTCCAACAGCATCTCCAAACTTTTTATTTTTAACACACACACACTCTCTCTCTTTGTCGATGTCCCGGCTTGTTCTTACTTTTCTAATTTTTCTCGCCATGAAGTTACACGCCACATTTTTCAGTCTCGCTCATTTCCTTCCATGCACATTAGAAAAGGAAATCATAATATTTTCAATCCAAAAAAATATATACACCTAGACAACAACTCAATTCAAATCCTCCTAATGATGGCATATATTTATATGCTTATTTATTGTAAGTAATTTATAAATGGTGCAAACGTACGTATTTTCATATTAAATACAACGACTTGTGATGTCGACAAGGATGGTATAATAAATTGTAACATGCACTTTAAACAAGGAAGTGAAAAAGTTGAAGGAAAAAAACAGCATTTTTTCCCGAGTTTATGAGAATTTGCATTTGAAAAGTGTATATGTCTGCAGTTGATTCTCACATCTGATCAAAATTGTGCTATATAGTAGAGTAAAATACTTTATAAAAGAGAAATGAGAAAAAAAGGGAGAGAAAATAAGAGAAAAAAAGAAAGTCACGAAAAGTACAAACATCATTTTTGCTTCTTTATGTGGGCTGCTGGTGCTGATGCTGGTACCACGCCACCATCACTTTTGCCTTTTCATTTCATTTCATTGGTATTCTTTTAGAGAGTCTAACAGGCAGCATTACCAAGTTTCTGACAAACCCAACCAATGCTAACCTAATAGTGCGCTCTTACATACAACAACTACTACTACTACTGCAGCTACACTTATGTTATGGCTTTTTTGTGGAAGTCTACGTGATTGCTTCTTCTGTCGATTTCTCCTTATTTCTCTCTCCAAAGCAGGAAAAGAAGAAAAAATCCAGCCTAATAATGTAGCATTGCACGCCCACAGAGCGCCATATCATTTCTTTTAGAGGAATATAGGTATATACCTTGGAGGATGAAGGGTCCTTGTCCTTTTTGTAGGCTTTCTATGGCTTCTTGTTTCAGGCAAATGGAGAAAACAATATTATGCCAATTTCAATTGAGACGTACAGCTTCAATATTTGTTTCCTTCTGAGAAAAGGAATAGTTGGTTGGTTTGGGAAACTCCATCCTTCAACTTTCATTTTGACATTAAATAATAAAATAAAAGGTTTAGGAAACCACAACATGATCCTCATCATCATCCTTTCTGCACAATCCTTTCACATGATAAAATATTAAACTGAAAATCATGTCATAAAACTAGCTGATAAAATGTTGTTGTTTGTCGTCGTCGTCAAATATGAATGCTCCTCTTTTCTCATTTTTTGTTTGTTTGTTGAGTACTCAAATTACCAGCAAGTTTTACCAACTGGCAAACAAAAGTTATTTTCGAGGAACACCGGAAACCTTTTACAATTTGTGTAATAGGCTTGATTTCCTAATGCTATCTATTTACCTATTTTTTTTTACCTCATCGTCATCATTGACAAGGAACGCTATAAAAAGTTTTTTTTGTGTTTCTGTGGTGGAGTGTGCTGAGCACGGTTAAAAAATAAACTTTTTTTCATGCATTATACAACGTTTCATTAGCTAGTTGCATAACGTCGTTATATATTTGTTTTGTAATGTTCTTTGTTTACTTCCTTCCAAATAATGATGATGATATTTAATATGTTGGAAGGAAAAAGGAGAGGAGGAAAAAGTTTTTTATTTCCAAAGAAAAAAAAAACAGAGAGAAAGTCATTACGATCATGATCGACTTTTTTGTCAAAGGCAGAAATCGTTTGTGAAAAATATTTCATTAGAAATCAGGTAATGATCCGTTCACTATATACACTCTGCAACAAGCATACATAGGTACATACATACAAACATGTATAAACATGATCTAAGGACACGGCTATAAAGTCACATGCACTAAAAAACATTGTAAAGAAAACAAACAATTTTTGGTGGTTGCTCATTAATGGTCTTGAAGAACCACACACACACATGCCATTTTCCCCCACCTATTGTTGCAAATATTGTATTGCAACTGTAGTAGCTAACTGGGCTCTCTGCCTTGCACTTCACAATTTGTTTTGTGTACAATAAGCCTGTCAGTTGTATGGAAAAAAAATGAAAACTGGATGAATGGAGGAAGAATAGTGAGAGGTTGGTGTTGTTGGTGCCGCGGTAATGATCTCATCCTCATATATCGCTTCAAATGACGACAAGGATGATGATGAGAATGACGATGATAAAGAAGGCTTTTTTGTAGCCCTGCTTTTCCCCCTGAATTAATGAGTACCACTTTGAAACCGCAATTTATGCTGTATCTAAAAAGTACTCCTACAAAACAACATACAGCATTCCAGAAGAATTTTATAAATCACACACATGCCTAACCTTCTACGCTCTTCTACTATAGTACATGTAAACATGGTAATATATTTACTCTTCCCATTACAAAATATACCTACAAACCTACCTACATACAATAATAAGTTGAGTGCAACGCATATGGTGTAATGTTTTGTGATATAATATGTAGTAGCTTTGGAAAAGTGTAATGTTTTGTGTTAGAGAAAAGGGTGGAGTGGGAGGAAGAAGAGGGGAAAATATGTAGAAAATTTATGCACAAAATGTAGGAAAAGTCATTAAAAAAATTCTTCTTTTTTTACACATAAAAAAAAATAACAAAGTAGAAGTAGACAGATACACAAATAGCTTAGTATAATAGCCTACGCAAAACTTTTCTCTATAAAAATGGATGGGTATCATATTTTGCAGCTACATAGCATGCAGCATGTAGATGTCCATATTAATAACTCACTTTGTTCGTGTTTCATGGCATTGTCACTCTTGTTCTCACATTCCATTAGATTCGGCGAGAGTAGTATGAGTATGAATGATGATGTCATGCTGTGGGATCATACAATAATATATTTTTTACTCATCTCTTGCCTTTGTAAGGGATTTACTCCTCCAAGAGAGATATGAGGAGCAGGAGCAGCAAAACAAGGATGATGATAGAGTGAGACACCACACTACACTTACATAATAGTAATATATCTCAGCAGAGTACACATTGCTAAATTTGTACATGCATTCCCAAAACTGGTGACTTGACTTTATGACAAAAATGGATGAAAAAAAATGGACAAGAGAGATTTTTTTTTCTTCTGAGTATGTGCGTGCCCGCAAAAAAATATATGAACACATGCCATCATAATCATTTTGTGTACTTTAGCATCATCATACCATTCAGCTAACTATTACCTAATTGACGGCACACTAATAAGTAGGTATATACTATTTTGTATATGTAATAATAATAATCTTCATCATCATTTTGTGCTGTCTAACTCTCTTTCCGCCGCATATTACTTTAAATAAATATATTATTATTATCACTGCCATGTTATTATGATGGTAATTCCAGAAGGATGTGAAAGAGGTAGAAATGTTTTACTAATTTGACTCTATAAAGCACAAAAAAATGTAGCCATCTTCTGTACAAAAAAAAACGGCATAATTTTACCAGAAGCACCATCATCACCACAATTTGCTAAAAAGAGAGCAAACAAATAAGCTGCTCTCCTGATGATGATGGTAGCGGTGATAATGTGTAGTAAATTGTGAATTTTTACTCTTTCTCTCATCATCATCATCCTCCTCATGAAGCAAAACGTGTGTGTATCTGTGTGTGTGTGTGTGTGTGTGTAGAAGTTGGACTGACCCATCACATCATCATCTTTTCACATAACAAAACAACTCAGAGCTGAGCTCATCTCATCATCATCATGAGAGAATCCCCACCTTTTCCTTTTTAACAACTTTTTACTCTCTCATTTTACTCACTCAAAATTCCTATGATCTTTTGGATAGCAGAAAAAAAGAAGAGTAATTTAGTAAGAAGAGCGAGTGAACATATGGATATATGGATATATAGTCATGCCTATTTCCTATATAGATCAACATACAGACTTGCAGACAGTTTTACTTTTGAGTGGTATACCACCTTTGTTGTGACGACGAGGAGGACGAGGATGATGATGTGTGCACAAGAGGAACAAAAGGCACAAAATATATTTTAACAAGTAGTAGTAGTAGTACATGTGGAGCATTTGCAGTACAAAATAGAGTGACTCTTTCTTGGGCACACAGGATGATGGTGAATTGGTAAATGATGATGATGAAGGTTTCCGTCGTCCTACAATATTCTTGTATACCTTTTTAAGTACTTTATGTGTTTTACTTGCACCTTCAACCTACCCATCTATCTAGCTAGACGAGACAACAACATCACTCACTCAAAGGCTTAATAAAAAAGCAAAAGCATATCAATATTTTTATTCTCATGATTTGCCTTCTTTGTTTCTGTGCAAAACGGTTGAATTAGAGAAACTTGCTACATGCCTGCTTTGATCATGATGATGGTGGTGTGTGTTGGTGTGTTCCCATGAAAGAGAGAGAGAGAGAGAGAGACATGCAATCGTACGTACTCACACAACTAATATGATTATATATAATATGATGAGTTTGCCTGCACAGCAGTAAATACACCACACACATTCAAGCATACAACTATAAGAAGATGAAGAAGAAGTAGTAGTAGTAGTAGTAATATGTGTGTAGTAATAATATAGCACAACTAGGAAGGAAGATGATGATGATCAGGAATGGTAAAGGATGATGGGTTGAGAGAAGAAAAGATGTGTGAAGTAAAGTCAGCGATGTTGTTGTTGTTTTGCTGCTGCTGCTGATGTTCCTGCTACTACTGCCTCCTTTTTTGTTTATGTGTGTGTTTCACTCTTTTTTTATATTAAAAAAAGACTAAAAAAGCTTTCTTATTGTGAAAAAAAGTTGGAAAGGAAAGAAGAGGAGCATGCAGTATGCATGTTGTTGTTGAGCTGCTGAGCTTTTTGGTCGTATTAAACTATTCAGCAGCAGCATTCCTGGTTTTATTTTTATTATTATGGTAAGGTAAACCTTTCATACACATGAATGGGAAATGGAGGAGAGATTCATCTTTTATACTAATATATGTCTGTGTGTGTAGTGTGTATGGTTGCCCTGTGCTCTCACTTTACAACACTACACTCGCATGATACATGACAGAGAGTAAAAGGATGTAAAAAAAGAAGAAGAAGAAGCTGAGTCAAGCCAAAAGTGAGTAGTAGAATAAGTAATATAAACACGGAGGCAGACAGGGAAAGAGATCAGCAGATATACCAGGCATTTTGCTGCTCAAGTTTACAAGAAAAGGATGAAAGGGAATAATGGTAAGGTATGAGGAGAATGGAGCACCTTTCCTTACAATACTGCAAACTGCAACCAACTCAAA
>JAHZNC010006216.1:0-24071 GCA_027744095.1 Zhuqinia jingwanae
CTTTTTGGCAAATGCCAGCAGTAAGGTTGCCGAAAGGCCGGGAAAACCCGTGATGGAGAGCGCGTTAAGAAAGCTTCATTCAATAGCTTATAACGGAGTGTCAGAAGCTTAACTTGTTATTATTTAGTACTATTTTAACCGGAGAATCTAATTATGTTAACCCTTAGTTAATAAATCTATTCATTTTGTCTAAAAATTATATCAAACTTTGTCATCCTTCCTATGGGACAACCTTATGTGTTATGTCTAAGAAAAGGACCTTACCATTCATTGAAAATCCCTAAAATCATATACTATTTATTTGCATAACATGCAATTCATTGTTACGAATTAAATTATTTGAAATATTTTTTTTTGTACAATAAATTCTTTTAGCTAGCTTATATAAAGTACCAAAATGAGTACATTTTTTCATTAACCTGCGTAATTTACGAAAAGACAAAATGAATAAAATTATTTTCTTGTTATTAAAGACAAGTTTTAATTAGTTGTGTGCGAGAATATCTTTATCCTTAAAAATATACATCTTAAAATTTAATCCTCGTATCCTTGAGGAAGCCAAAATGACTGAAAATCAAAGGAATAAATAATTTAAAAGATGACCAACGACATTCATCATCAATTTTTTGTTACAGTAAAATGTATATCAACTAAATATATTTTCTTTACCATGTTTGTGCAAGCGGTTGCCATCATCATGTATTTAGGATTAAACTGAATGCATTGCACTGGTCCAGGATGATCTCCGTTAAGCACACAAACCTAGAAATTTTATGAATTAGTATAATTACAAATATTATGTATTATAAATACTGCACAAATGAAAATACAATACGGAGTTATATACTATGCAAACCTTGTAGCCACTTTCTGCATTCCAACAATGAATGACACCATCTCCAGACCCAGAAAACACAAACTGAGAATCAGGACTGAAGGTTGCCTCTAAGTGAAGCTTTTGTCCATTTACATGTCCCGTAAACGTTTGCAATGGTGTACCGTGAAAAGCATCAACCAGTCTAATAACAGTCCCATAACTGCAGATCATTATTGACTTTCCATCCGGGCTAAACTTCAAGGAAGCCCACTCGTTATCTTTCTCATAAGTGAATCTAAACGTTGTAAAGGGGCCCTGATAGACATAATAAAATATTAAATTCGTTTGATGGAAACATTTTTAAGGAAAGGAAATCATTAATCGTTACAGCAGTATTCTCACCTTATCAAAAGACCGTAAGTCATATAGCTTGATACTTTCATTGTTGACCCCAGCTGCAAAAATAAGGCCTTCTGGATCAAACGCAGCGACTGGTTTACCCTGTAAGTGCATCAAGCCCTGACAATTTGGTGAACGGAGATCCCACAGTCTCAGTGTCTTATCCAATGAACCAGATAAAAATGTATCGTCGGTTGGCGACATGCACAGCGTTGTGACTTTTTTCGTGTGCCCGGGGAAGTATCGCAAATATTTGTTATCATGGAGTGATAAATATCTTATGGTATCTGGTATATCAAAATTATATGTAACATTTAAAATCTATTTATCAACGTCACTTTTCAAAAATACCATTTCGCTCTAGATCATTGGAACCAGGAGGCAAGTGATTTTATTAATACACTTTGCAGAATCAAACAGCCGAGAAATTCTGCTTATGTACTCCTTTACCCACTTTACTCAATGGAGTGTTGGAATTTTGAACCCACCGACTTTAAGTTTTTATATTCATTGTATATAAAATGTAATTAAAATAAGTTATATACATATATTTTTAAATTATTTGTTTTACCATCGATTTTTGTGGAACTGTGAATCGCAGTGTTCTTGGCGTGCGTGAAGTGTATCAAATCTACTCCGTATTTCTTACTGTTTAGTGTTCTCTTTTGCCTGTTTGCATTAATTAAATATTATAATATTAAATCATGAAAGAAATCATTTATTAATTTTCTTGATTCTTGAATCAGTACTTTCAATTCCCCACTTACGTTCCCTTGTCGCAATCATAAATTACAATTTGATCATCTTCAGCGGACGATATTAGCAAATCTCCGGATGGAGAATAGTTCATACTGTTGATCCTATCCGTGTTTTCTCGAAATATCTTGACAACCCTAAACTTTCTGACCGTGTCTGTGTCCATCTTTGCACCACGATCGTCATCAGACCCTAAGTCTAGTTTACCGTCCATTTTTGACCTGTAAAACAATAATTTTTAAGCAATGCTTTAACTTCACAATAATGATGTGCGTTTAAAACATGTTTTGAATAAAATTGGTCAGCGTCTGAAATCTTACTTGAAATTATAAATAGATCGATTCGTCGATACAATCACTACAGTACAATCGAACTGCCACTAATAATATTTTACTAATGCGTTAGACTGTTAAATGCACGATTGTTAACTTCAGTTATTTCCTGTTGTTATAACCCCTTTGTCTTGTTGCGAAATACTAGTCCACCTTTAAATCGTACGCCTCAAGAACATGCAACCTTCAATATATTCACTATTTTTCATATCATTCATAAAATAGAATACAATGGGTAATAAAGTTAATGTTCATTGCCACATTATCGGTGGTATCATGGTATCAGTGTAACATTCATTTCAGGGTGTTAAGCGGATCAGCAATAAAACTAACAATCTTAAGACGTAATCATCCAACTGTATTTTATTTCAGCATTGGTACATTCGTCAACGATTCAAATTTAATTAAACTTCCACAAATTTTTATTTTGTCAAGGATTCGGCTGGTTGTGCTGTCGTCTCTGCAACAAACATTAATGTGTACATAAATAAATCATGTGTTAATTTGTAAATTATTGTACACTGTATTATGTGGAGATGCGTATTGTTAATGTTGTGTGACTGTTAACCAGTTTGCATGATTTTGAAATAAGTATAATATTTAATTTTAATTTTTAGTTGCAACACAACCAATTCGCTTCCAGTGTGGTTTGTTTACAACTCAAGTACGTGGATGTCACAACACAACACTTTCTCTGTGTGTATCATTTGTCGTGTACAGTACAATTAGAGGACATCCAACTTGACGTACTATTTGCAGCCGCTAGAATGGACGCTGGCTTACTGCACCCCGCATTCTTTAAATGTATACTCTATGAGCCTATTTTGATGATTCCGTACGCGTACTCGGATGCGGCACTGTACACTGTACACTACAACAGATGCAACCACAACCTGCATGTAGCTTTTTTTAGATTTGTACAGGACAAGAGTCAATAAGTTTACCTCAACTACTAGTACTTGGGTTTCTCATAAATAATTTTCACAATGAAAAAAATGTTACTAAAAATTAAACTCATGTCGTAAATAACGACATAATATTTATTATCGCATGATACTTTCGTAAAATTTATTTGCCATAAAACTTGCGTTTGCGGCATACAATAATAAAATCTAACATAAATTAAACTTGCGCTTTATAAATTGCATAACACGTAATAATAAATGTTTGGAAAATACAAATAGTGTGGCCACATTGACATTATTCAACCTCTTCTTCCTCCTCCTCCTCATTGTTTGCTTTCGAACTAGACTGTGACTTGAAATAATTTTGTAGATTCTTTTTGGTGGAGCCTCCAAGGGCTTCACCCGTGCCCTCATCTCTCGCCGCACTTGCTAATCGTGCTGTTTTGGCACGAAGGTCATCAATAGTTTCATCCTGTGCAGCCCATTCCAATACCAACCGCCGACCATATAAATGTGTACTTTTGCACAACGTGTCAAACGCTTTCTAAAAAATTGCAAAACCAACAACAAATGATTAGCTCAGTATTAGTTTTTGCTTGTCCATTTTGGGTTGACAGTTATGTGCATGTGGTACTTTATTCTACACATATAACAAATACGAATTACCTTTGCGTCACTTTCTGAATGATATTCAATAAATGCAAATCCTCTGTGTTCATTTCCTCCAGTTAACTTTTTAGGTAGACGAACTGCTTTAAGCTTTCCAAATGTCCTAATAAACATACAAACAGTTAGTAAATCCTGTCTTTAATTTGGAAGATGCTTCGTGCATCCCCCTACCCCGAAATTGTGAACTTACTTGAAAAGATCTGTAATTTCATCCTGTGTGGCTGAGAAAGGAATGTTTCTGACAAGTATTTTCGTACTGTTGCTCCTATTCTGGGTGCTTTCTTGATTCTGTTTCCTGTTACGCGTTTAAAAGTTACAACATATCAACAAATAAAAGTCGTGCCATAAAATATTTTAGCATGTCACATATGATAAAATAGAAAAAGTACTACTAACACTAATGTGCGACTGGATCGCTTCAACTCCAGTATATGATTCTCCAACATTGTACCATTTATGGTTGCAAGCGCTTTCTCAGCGTCCCTCTTTCTGTAGTACTGCACAAATCCATATCCCATTGAAAGCAGTATATCAGCGTTATCTGGATCTTTCTTCTTCGCAACCGTAGCAGCATAAACTGGACCGCATTGAATGAAATGCTTCAGAAAACAGGAATATATTGATAATTACTACGTTGAATGATCGAATGCTAAACCACAAACAAACGTCGATGTAGAAAAACCTTACCTTTCTCAAAGGTTCTTCATTAGTTCTAAAGTTAAGATTCTTAACAAAGAGTGTAGTGTCTAGTTCAGGAACAGCATTTTCATCAATCGGTTCAAATTCTTCGTCGTGACGCAAAACTTTAGCAACTGGATCGATTTCTTTATTTTCGGCTTGGTTCCTTTCCGTCTTACCAACATTGCTAGGAAGTAATCTGAGTTTAGAAGCATCATTCTTGTCCACCGGACGACTAAACACGCCAATCGGAGCCCATTCCAGGTACAGAGGTACATTAAAGAATTTGGTATAGGCAAGTTTTTTAAAAGCAGCGCGTGCCTCGGCTGGTTCCGCGAATTCCACTATGCCTAAAACAAATTGCCAAGTACAATTTGAAAACTATTAACGTGAATGATGTATGATTACGATTACACCAGTAATCACCTACCTGTAATTCCAGAGGGTGGCAAAATAATTCGGTTTAGAACTCCATGCTTCAGAAACAAATCTTTAAGGTCGTTGACAGAGGTACCAGCAGGTAAATTCTTGGCAAGCATTGTAGTTTTAGATCTTTCCGCTTTATCATGTGTGTCAAATGCATCTAAACAAACTCCATTGTCTTCTAAAAACTTCTTGGTTTCCGATACAATTTCTGTTTCTGCTAGCGCCATCCTGACACCAACACTAGCGAGTCCGCTGTCTTTTTCGTCATTTTTATCCAAAAGCATCTCCTCGCGAGATATTCCGTACTTTTCTGATATGACTTTCGAAACAGCACTGGAACCGAGAAACAGAGCATTCCAGTTGTGAGATAAACCTATAGCAAATAGTAAAAATAAAATCAGCTACATACAATACGATAAAAAATAAAATAGTCACAGATTTATTTTACATGTAATTTTAGTACCTGCAGATTTCTTTAGCTTTTGTTCCTTGGAAGTTTTATATGAAGATCCAGCATTTAGTTCACTACTCTCCCCATCGTCTTGTGCTTTCGAAGGGAGAAGATGAAGTACTCTACCTTGAAATATTGTTCCATCTACTGCTCTCAAAGCTGTATCAGCATGTTCAGGAAGCATGAATGAGACAAATCCAAATCCTTTAAGTTTTCGCGACATTTTATCAATTGGTAGATGAAGCTCCGTTATAGGGCCAAACTAGATAAAATAAGAAATTAAAAAAAAAAAAACGGATTTATAAAACAAAAAACGAAATGGTTGAATTTGAACAAGTTAGAACTACATACATACCTCTTCGAAAACCTTTCTAACTTCATTTTCGTTAGTTGTGTACGGAAGATTTCGCAAAAAAATTCTACCACTTTCGCCAACAGGTTCCGCAACCTTTTCCAATTCTTCTTGCAGCTTTTGCCAGTGTCCTTTAGGTCTTTCTTCTACTTCATCGCCTTCCTTATTGTAAAGACGCATTTTAATTTTGTTACCTAAAAGCATGCTCTTATTTTTTTGAAACCCTTTCAGCCGATCTTCTTCTGAACCGAACCCAACGAACACAATACCCCTTACACCCTTTGGAAATCTAACCAGAAAATCCAAAAAGTTCATTCAGCACGCTTCCATAAGCGAAGATTTTAATTTAATGTGTATGATTAATAACACTAAATTACCTAAGTGATCTTAATTTTAAAGGTGCAAAGAATGCTTTAATATGTTTTTTCTTCGCTTTCTGTGGCACATCTCGAAGTTTCAAAGTAAAAAATTCAGCATCATTCTTGGGCTTCTTTGTTGTTTGAGAATCATCAGCATCCCCAGACGTCTCGGTGGTACTTGACGAGCTCTTTTTCTTCGCTTGACTTACAGGAATCTCATTATCGTCTACCCCTCCTTCCTTGACTGTGGCTTTTTTCTTCATCTTCATTAACTCGTCTACTAGCGTATCGTTGCCCCATGTTGCAGCAGTTTTCTTGTGTGCTTGCAGGAATTCCATGAATGATGGATCCTGTTCACATTTTTCAAGAATTTCATCTTCCTCTCGTTTCCTCTTAGCCGGTTTCGTGTCATCTTTTTCACTTGATTTTTTCTTCAATCTCTCAACTTTCTCCTTTTCACGGGCTACTCTACTTGCAGGTTTAGGCTTATCCGCTGTTGAAAAGAGACAAATAAAATGTTTGTATTTTTATGCATCAAACTGCATGTTGCCAATTGCCAAAAAGTGTTTTAAGAATGTCAATTGAATTGCGTGGAACAAACCTAAACTGGCACACAGTTCAACTGTAATCTGACAAGCTCCAACATAAGATTTATTAAAATAATCTCGCGCTTCAAGTGCCACCTCTGGAGTTCTAAAACCCACAAATGCAAATCCTCTAAACTTGTTTTCTGAATTGTATTTCAGTTTAACATCTGTAACTTCACCCTTTTCAGCAAAATGCCTGCGAAGTTTATCTTCATTTATCTGTGAAAATCAGAAAAAGTAAACAATTAAACATTTTGGTACAACACTCTGAAATTTTAAGAAACAAGCATTATTGTCGCCACATCACTTATAATCGCATACCGTTTTAGGCAAATTCTTCACAATCAACCTGGAACTCTCCATTGTGCTTTCTATTGTCATCACGAAACAACTTTCAAACAAATACTTTACCCAAATTCTCCCCTGATTTCAACAACTATTTAATAACTCAAATCAAATGTGGGATGTCAATTAGCACAAAGTCCGATGATAACTAATCAAACTTATGCAATGCAACACAGAGAAACACGTGCGTATGCTTGCTTAAAGTGCATCCTCAACTCAATATCATAATTTCTCAACACGCAAAACAGTAGTAGTAACAAAAAATTTGACTGCTGTTTTGCACTGTGTATATAAGTTGAAACTAGCTTTGCCGCATTTTCTTGCATGGTACAAGTTTACAATGACGGATGGTTGGTGCACTCATACTTGATAGAATGGTCAATACTAAGCTTGTAAACGCTCTCATATTTATGTGCAGTATGCTCAATGTGTGTGCAGTAAAATGGCAATAATCTGATTGTGGTTGTGAATGAAACATACAACATAAACAATTTCAAGTTTAGAGTTTAGATTATATTTTTTTAACGATGTAGTACACCAAGGGTGAGTGTAAAATAGTAGATTTAGTTCTGAACTACAGTTGTATTTTCATAATAACAGGTACATACATAATGTATCTTAAAAACAACATGTATTTTCACGAGCTTTGAATGATGAGAAACAAATAAAATTATATATATAATATGTTCAAGTAGTAGTAAAAAACGTAGTAGAGTAAATATATAAATACAATATAGTGAAAAAGAAGTAGTTATGACAACATCATTGGCCCATTTTCTTCAGCTTTAGACGTGGGATGATATTCATTGACTGAAGTTCTTGAAACAATAGTTTACATGCATACGGGATTTTGATCGTGTAGACATTCAAACTGGATTTGCATCCATGACACCTGCAAATATAAAATGTAAAGTATTAGAACTCTTTGAAAATTATTAAATATTAATAAAAAGAAATCCCTCAAATGTGTGAGAATTTACCATCCAGAATAACCCATTATTCCACAGGCGTTACAAACGTCAACCTCAAAAACATCACTAGATAGCATCAGTCTTTCTACTAGCAAATTGGAAGCACCATATCCTATTAAACAATCACGTTCCATTTCTCCTAAGCGGAGACCTCCCTCACGAGAACGACCTTCTGTTGGTTGTCTTGTGAGTACAGCTCTGGGACCACGAGCTCTTGCATGCATCTTGTCCATAACCATGTGCTTAAGCTTTTGATAGTACACCTAAAATATAGAAGAAACAACACAACCAAACTATTTATGATTCATAAATTCAAATTAATGTACAAAAAAGGTGCATCAGAAAAATGTCAAACCTACCGGCCCTGAGTAAATGTACCCCACCAAAGGTTCTCCAGTTATTCCCGAGTAGAAAAAATCTTTGCCTTCATAATTGTAACCATGTCGTATTAGATCTTCACATACATCGTTCACTTTGGAACCACCAAAAGCTGCAACAGCATTAAATTATAAATAGTTAGTTTTTAAACCAGAATATAATACACATTTTATATTTTGCTTTAATGGATGCACCTGTTCCATAATGCTGACAGCCGTCCATCAGACCAGCTTTACCGGCTAACAGTTCTATCAACTTCCCGACCGTCATACGAGAAGGATATCCATGAGGATTCATAATAACATCTGGGCAGATTCCATAATCATTGAAGGGCACGTCTTCTTGGCTTACGATTAAACCCGTGACACCTTTCTGACCATGCCTACTACTAAACTTGTCTCCTAGCTCAGGTCTGCGAGTTTGTCGAAGTAACAGTTTAAGAATGAAAGCTTCTTCATTATTCGACGAGATCATAACTTTTTCGACGTAAGAAGGGACTGATCCCTTGTAGGAGATTGGCACTTCTCGATACTCTGGTTGTTTGCGGGTTGCGTCACCTCCGGCTACCGGATTTTGTGTTACAGTGGGCATAGATTTGTTGACCATAATCTAAAATGTGCAAGTAATATTATAATTTTGTTACAGTTAGCAGATAGCTGAAAAAAATACTAAAACTTTAAGAATAGGAATAACAAAAATACTAATAATAGAGTTGTTGTGACCAGCTTAAATCCATTGTGCGTTCCTTATTTCACATGGACTCTGTTCATTCACGTTTATATTTGCAGCAAGATTTGTCAGTTTACCACAATTTTTAGCATTCCGATATCATGAGTCATGATTATTGCTGCAGTTACTCAGTCAGTTAATTGTAAAGTAAATGTTAGCATGGGATTTCCTTACCTGTTTATTATCAATACATGCACCAGGCACGGCGATTCCATCTGCATCTAGCCATTGATGTCGCCAAATGGGTTTCTTAGTTTCTTGATCCACTAGTGGTCCTAACACTCGATCAAACGTTTGATTCGCATATCGTCGTAAATTAGTCTTGGCATTTCGGTACACCAAACAACGACCATAACCTTATGAATGGTACAATAAAACAATCATGTTAGCATTACATATCCGGAAACAAAATGTTGCGTTGGAAACATGTTGTATTGTTGTGTGTGTGTACTTACCTCTATCTAGGGAAGCTTTATTTAACACCAACGCGTCTTCAATGTCATATCCACTGTAACTCATCACACAAATGATAGCGTTCTGACCAGCGGGCAACTTTTCGAAATTGATGAGTTCAATCGTTCTAGATTTCACCATGGGTTTATGTGGGTACACCAAGTTGTACAAGAGTGTATCAATCCTGTTTTTCTGATTGTATCCGATTGTTCCCATAGCTTGTTTACCCATAGCACACTGATAAGTGTTTCTTGGACTTTGATTGTGGTGAGGATAAGGCACCAAACCAGCGCATGCTCCAAGGAGAGTGAAGGGCTCAATTTCTAAATGAGTTGTTTCGGTTTGAATAAGATGTTCATACAAGGCAATGTAACTGTCGTTCTCTTCATTCACATCCAAAAATTCTATCAATCCGTCAGATACGCAATCATCAAAAGATCTCAATCCCGCCTTAAGCTCGTCGATATGGCGCTGTTTCATTTTCGGTCTTCCGTCTTCGACGATTATGTATGGTCGACAAAGTCGTCCCATATCAGAACTAATGTTGATTGTTCGTTGCTTCAAATCCGGAAAAATAGATACGTAGCCCGAAATGTGTCCCAATCTTCGGAGCCTCCGAAACAAGAAAATGAGTTTCTGGAAATTTCGTATTATTCCAACGAAGCTGCCGTTAAGATATACCGTAAAGGTGTCTTGTTGGTGAAGTTCCTCTCCACTTAAGAACATGACATCTTCAACCCCTAAATTATACAGGACCCGGAGAACAGGTTTTTCCTCCACATCAGTAGTGATGTGTGTCATTAGAGCAAGATTCTTAACAAGACCACAAGCCTGACAAACAAAACACAAACAATGCATATTACTTTAAGTATGTTTTTAAAATTGTTCTGTCTGATTTTGTTTTCCCTTATTCTTAAGTAGATAACCAATAAGGTATCTACAGTGCCTTATTGCTTTTAAAGCACTGTAGACTTTTGCTACTATTGTTATGGAAACAAAATTGTAACACGAGTAGTATTAGTATGTTTAATACCTCTCCTTCAGGAGTATCTGCTGGACATAGCATGCCCCACTGGGATGCTTGAAGAGACCTTGGGCCAGACACCTTCCGAGTCTTTTCAAACTGCGAGTTAATTCTAGTCATCATGCCAAGACAAGAGATGTATGAAAGTCGTGATAATACTTGTGTCACACCAAATCGTTCCATTTTGAAACGCTTAATGACCCAATTCCCCTACAATTTTGGATGATAACTTCATTAATACAAAGTAAATGTTGAATAAATAATACATATAGATGGGTATATTAATTAATCTACCCATCTTACCGAGGAAATCGCTGATTCTAATCCATTCGTGATGTGGTCCTGTCTCATATGAGTGACAACGTCAAAAACAGCTGCCTTTACTTTTGGAATGATTTTATCAGCTATGGATCGAAGCTATACAAAATATTATTTAGCAAATTAATTTAAAAAATTCCTTGATAATTTTAGTATTCATAAGTATTTACGTAATTTATGCATGCATACAACGTACCTCAAAGTTGAACTTTTTGAAAATATCTTCGAACAAGAGTGACATCAAGGAGCCAGCTAATTCAAGTCTCTTATTGCCATAATAATCTCTGTCGTCTACCATTAATGGATCTTTTTGAGCAAGTATAACGCGACGGACCATCATCGCCGTGTACATGGCTTTTAGTTTGAAGTTAAAATTTTCTACCTGCAAAAATTAAATATCCATCTTGAGTATTTAAGTCAAAGTTTAACAGGAGCTACGGCTATTTTCCATTCGATTCAACATGAATTAAAAGATGAATACCATAAGACAACAATGACAACGATAATTCACACATTGTGCTCAGTATTTAAGCACATAATTAGAATAGTAAATAAATATTACCTGCCGATTGGAAGACCATTCCGAAGCACCCTCTGAGTTCCTCGTACATATTCAATATCAACAGTTATTGGTGCGCTGTAAGTAATATCCCTTAGGCGACACTCATGTGGAGTAGTAGCTTTAGAAATGTTAAAACTTTCTTCAATGTCCGGAATACCAACATGGACATTAAGGTACCTCAGATAAAATGTAGGATCGACATCACAAACTACCCTGGAATTTGCCATTACAATGTTCTTAATGTCCACGTTGATGAAATAATTAAAAGAATCAATGTGCTGTTTTACAAGCCCTTTGACTTCTAAGAATGCCGGGACCAACTTCCATTTTTCCTGGAAAACAAAACAAAAATAATTGAAATGGCACGCATGACTACTGCTTTAATCATTATTATAACTATTGATGCAAGCAGGTGTACTCCAGAATACAGTAATAGTAAGTACGTCAATTACCTCGATTGTTTTAATAGGTAAACTCATGCGTGGATCAATGCTAACTTCTTTAATTTCTTTAACCGGTTTTTTAAATTTTACTCCTCGGCCCCGTATCTCCTCTTTGATAATCTTAATTTCAGGGGAATCTTTATCTTTGGGCTCCATACTTGAAAATTTCTGTAACACAAAAATAGGAAGTTTTATTATTTTAAATGTTTTAAACGGCATACAGTCAACTCAAAAAGTTTGATGAACTTAAATTGCACAAGCTGTGTAATAATTGCATGGAAAACTAGAGATTACAGATGACTTATCGACACATACATTCCCACAACAATTTTATCGCAAAATATTTACTCGTAACTCAGCTGCAATTAATTAATTCCTTCCCTATTATTAAATGTTTTACTTTACCTCAAAATAATATTACTTGAAGTAAACCCTTTTTTACAGTCAATATTATTTTATTTAGCAACGTGTTCCGGGTACACTTAGTACTACACACACTGCTGCACTGTGAAAAAAGTTTGTATGAAAGATTCACTTTGATACAGGTAAAAATCATTATGCAACAAATGTTTTCCTCCGGAGAAGATGAGGTTTGGTTTTGGTGATATACAGCCAGAACTATACATGAGGCAGTCACTAAATTACCATTACTACTAACTACTAACACGACACAATGTGATAGATGTTGTATGTACCGCTATACACAAGTTTTGTAACACAACTCTTCAGGGTTACGACGAGAACCACATGGATTTCTCACACATTTCATCTCTCTGCCCTTGATTCTTCCTACTGCACACGCTTTCGTAGACAATGAAATAATAAACATTGTCAATTGAATTGAAATCATGAAAATGAAGGGACTACAATTATGATTTATAATTTATGAACCTAATCTAACAAACTAGTGAGATAATTTAAGATGATTTTTCGACTCTATATAACAGTGTTTCGGATTTCGGATCGGAACTAAATTGCACAATATATATATATGCACTATAAGAGACCGTAAAGCGACAAAAAGTACAACTGGAAACTATTGATGAACCACTAATAAATCGCCATGTTACGTTTATAATATAGAAATTACCATCTGATAAAATGCATCTTACTTGGGTTTATGTCCACATGTATGTATCTTTATGTTAACCTTATAAATCATTTTATCCATCCAGGACCCATAACAAATGTATATACCGAGTGGTGGTTTGATCGATAACTATGCATATCATGATCGTGGTTTGACCGTATGATATAATGACTGAAATATGAAATAACTTCATCCTTCAGTACATTTTACAATTTAACATTACTAGCTAACTTGAAATTTAACGTGAAGTCTTGGAATAAAAAATATATAAGCAATCGAAAGCCTATTAGTTCTAATCGTTATCATTTCTTCACTTCTATTTAATTAGTGGGTTTCCATTTTCAGTGTCCTACTACATTTGATGTGCTAACATTGATCACACTGTCTACATCATGCCACATATTTTGGAAATTACACAGTTACCGAATTTGAAGTACTTGTATAATTGACATGATCTTATGATAACTTCATTGAATATTGATAAGGTATAACAGATATAACATTTCTAAAATAATTAACAATGGAACATAAAAATCCATACGAATCGAACAACGGTCTACGTGCTACTGACAGAACAAGTCAGTCCATTTCCCTAGCATGGCCACCAATAAATGATGGTGACGCTTTGTCCTCGGTACAACTAGACGAAAGCGAAACAGCAGTTGATGAGAAGTTAGAAGACGTTTCCCGTCATGTGAGTACTCCTGATAAAAATGAAACAGCACTGGATTCGAAACCAAAGCTGATGATAGCGAATCAACGGGATGGTAACTGGGTTGAAGTTCAAATGAAGAAAGGAGAACAAACTACAGACTGGAGTCATATTTACAGGTAATTTATTAAGTCTCATTATCAGTTGGCAATGTCAGCTTGACATGTAAAATGAAGGCTTAATTTTGAGTGCAAATATTTTAATTTAGAATTACTAACTAAACTGTTAATATGTAGATTAACTTACAAGTACAGGACCACTGAAACTTTTTGACGGAAAATTTAAACATACATCCGCTTTTTCGGTGGTAAATCTTCCTCCCAATTGTCCAATGCTCTTTTCGTCCCTTTCCTTTCAAAAGGTCCTGTCGCTAGCCTCTCCCAAACGGTTTGTTTCCTACTGTGATAATACTTCAGCGCCCTCATATACGCCTTTCGTACCAGCTGTACCTTTCCGAATCGTTTCCCTAAGGTTACACGCTTTTTGCGCCTTATTATCAGTGGCTTAAAGTATGCCAATGTAATCCTGGATTTCGCCGCGTGACTACGTACCGGCTGGAATCTTAGGATTCTAACAAAGAGTATTATTAAAATTGAGCAAACAAATTTAGAACTGTTAGAGGAACGCAATATAATGTGGTTATAATTATAGCCATTAATAATAATAATACTAGTACACTGCCCATAATATTTTTTATGTCGCACAAAAAATACTTACCTAACAAAGTCATCCGCCAGTTGTATATTGTAACTGATGAGTCTGACATTACGTCATATTTCAGGGGCTACGGCGATAACTATAAAATTGATGATTTACCACCCGACTCAGTTTTTGTGTTTCGGATGAAAATGCGAACTGAGAGCGAATGGGGCAGTGATGTGATTGCTTCCACTACGCGTAAGTCATATGAGTTTTTGGGTTGATGATTCTGCTTTACTATTCCCCACCCGCCATTCAACTCTGACCAAATAAAGAAAACCTCCTCAGTCAACCGAGTCTTATTGCAGTCTCTCCCTCGAAGGCTACTTCCCCTGTAGATGTTGTAGATGTAGAAGTGATGTAGATGTAAACATTATGCAGTAAGAAACATGATCCCGATTTTAAAACGGAGCAGAGCTTAATTCAAAATTGACAGTTATTACCTATCTCTGCTTTCTCATGTGGTTTTGCTGCGCAATGCAATGCTATGACTTTGTTCGTGCATCATTAGTATTAGTTATGAATAAATTTCTTAATTTAATATTTCAGCGGCCCCCGCAACAGCAGAGGATCTAAACATGGCTGTGGAGATGAACTCAGAATATCTGGTTTCAAGAATATTAGAACTATCTAGGTCGATTAATAAAATAAATCTAAAAAACCTACACAACAAATCTTTTTTGTCTTGATTGGTAAACTACTTTTTCTGTTATTGTAGCGCCACTATTTTAGGGACTTTTTAACTTTTTTCCTGTGATGTTATGGTTTTGAAAATTGAATATGAGGTTAACTTAATATGCGTTTGGTCACGATAGGAAAAAATGGTAAAGATTTTTTTTAAGTTTCAGGAATTGTGATGGAAAATTAAATGTCTTTTCATACGAATGTAGTACATAAACAGTGTTATTTACAAATATTTAACTCATTTTTTACTTAGAATGTTGGATATGTGCAAAATTTGAATGCATATTCAGCATCACTCAGTTCATTCATCTGAAAATTAGTTGCGCTGCCACAATAAAACAGTACATTTGGATTTTGTGACTTTTTATTGCATGCTCCTTGGTATAATTATTTAAATTATCGTATGCATGTTGTTAGGCCTATTCAATTGAGGAAGATCTTAGTTGCTCATGATCGTAACGGAATGACCGCTTTGATGGTTGCTTGCCACATAGGCAATGCAAACATCTCTGGAAGGCTGATAAGAGCTGGATGTGACATTAATGCAGAATCGAGTGAAACTCTGCGGACGCCGCTAATGTTCGCCTGTATCAAAGGACACCAAAACGTAGTAATGCTGTTAGATCAACATAAGGCTAATTGGCGTCGTCGTGATCGGTAATTATATGTTTTTTATATCATTACTTGCGCCAACTCCTGAACCTTATCCAGTATTACAAAACGTTTGAAAACGTACCCAAGTGTCATTTCTGCCCCCATTTTGTCCAGATTCATAAAACACATTTTCCAAAAATCGCCTATGTCACCTTTTGACACTAGGAGGTTTGCTCACCTTTTAGTGAATAAGAAAGCTTACTTTACTATCAATGTACGACTTATGATTAATGTTATGATTGGCGAATTCCAGGTCGGGATGCAATACACTAGATTACGCAATTATTGGTGGCCATGTCGGGATTTTAAAAGTGGCTGTTTCTCGCTTGGGCTTACGGTGTATTCGGGGAAAAGATGGTCGTCATGGATGGACTCCACTTATGAGAGCAGGTATAGATTGAAAAAAAGAAATGTAAATTTCTTCGAAAATATGTGTACATACTGGAGCTTTATATGTCATATGTCAGCTTACTAAAAGTACAATTTCAGTTTTATTTTTGCGATCAAAAGCTATTCAATCAGATAATTTGGATGTAGTGCGCTTCTTGATGAGCAAAGGTGCCGACCCCAACAGTACTGATAAGTACAAGAACAAATCGGTTTTGACGGCAGCAATATTAGGGAAAAAACCAGGCTTTGTAAAATACCTTCTGGAAAGGGGTGCAAATCCGTTTTTTGAAAATGAAAATGGGAAAAATTGTCTGGAAATGGCACGCATATTGGGATATAGAGTAAATACTTGTAATTATTAAAGCAAAAAATATATACATTTCGAAAATTTTAATATTCTATTAATCAAATGTATACGTGCTAAATGTTCAGGAAATCACAGAGATAATCACCGAGCATAATAACTCGACCGGATGCTCAAAAAACTAAATTGAAGAATACATGAATAATGGCTCATGAGATACGAAAGGATGCTGGATGAAACTTGGAACGGTGCATACATGCGATGCTGACAATGATGAACATATATTTTTATGAATTCGATATTTATTTTATAATAATAACATTTATGATTTATTTATAACTCACAACTCCTTCAAGGCTATCGAAATTCAACCATATACGTAACATATAATAATAAACACTTAAATCCTTTTGTTTTTAACTAAATAATTAATTAAAGTTGAAAGTAAGACAAAAAGGTAACTTATAAGATAACAGAATAGAATACTGTTTGCTAAATTAAAAAAAAAATCGATACTTATTTTGTTCTTTTAATTATTACGATATTCATTTTGAGTGTATAAATAAGTTTGACACTATTGTTATACCTAATATTCATGTTACAACTTTACGGATATGACGTGAACCGTCGAAATATGAATAGCTAATGTTAGATATCATTTTACATGATGTGATCTTACAAATATACCTTATAACACTTAGATTTGAATTTCGAAGTCAAGATTAATAAAAAATTATTGGTATTGTGATGTAGAACAACTAAATTACTACACATATAGCTTTCAACTGTCCAGGAAAGCATAACAAATAAGCAGAGAAAACATTTATGAATACTATTACAGCTTTCCAGAAGTTATTGCGTCATGAAAAGACATTATGATTGCATCTTTTGAAAATCTAAGAATAGACAGTTTATTGAACTCACACTCGTGTTAGCACTGTTAGCAGTAAGTAATCTGCAGTACAGGTTTAGACAGGTCCATGCCCATTCGCTGCTCCGTTTGAGGTAGTATAAGGAGTGGATGACTGGAATCCAGATATCACCGGAATGCGTGCGTCATTGGAAACGGTTGACGATGTTTGACCCTTTGGATTTGATTGTTCAGCCTTCCGAATCAAAAACGCCAGCGGCATAGTTTTTCCACTAGTAGAACCAATTCCGTTCAAACAAAAGCCCCATTTTAAAATTAATTCATTTTTCGCTAACAAAAAGCATCAGCATTATGATTATGGTAAACCAATGCATTTGGGACAAATGCCTCTAATCTTAATATGTTTAAATGTTTACCTTCCAAGTTGTTGTCCTTGCGGCTGCGTAGAATTATCACTGTACAGAGAGATGCAGTATTGGCCAGGATGTTGAAAAATGAAATTATTTGACTGAGTAGATGGCGTTGGGAAAATCTGAGTAACGTGTACCCCACCTCTATTCATATCGTCGGGATGATGAACGGTAATGGAATCCGTGGTGCCAGCATGATTAGACTGATGCTCTGGACGCTGAGCTGCCGCCGCGTATCCCCGGGGTGCCAGATCGATAGCCCTAAAATAGTTGTTATTCATTGTGACGAAGGATTTCGATTCCTCTTGCAGAATAAAACCAAAATATTTTATTTAATGCGACGTTAAAAGAGTAACAACCAAAGTTTTGAACCTTAAATTATCAATTTAGATTCTCGTAATTAATTTTACAACAATTATTAAATTAAATTATTAAATATTTATTTAAATTCCACATTAAAAAGCGTATTCCTCACCCAATAAAATCAAAACTAATTTTTTTTATAGAAATGAACAAGTTACGAAACATGAATAGAAAGCAATAGCAAATTTGTAATACCGGAGGATTTGAAACACTTTAAAATTTACAAATATAAGTAAAAAAATATGGCGTTCACAGCGAGTGCCTTTGAAGATGGGTTGTTGTCCAACAGAAGCCAAAGCAATAATGCCGCAATCGCAAGTAAAATCGCAAGATGAAACAAGCAAGCACTTCGGAATTTCGGATCAAGTTACAACGCGTTTTTTTTTTCAGAACGTCCTAGGCATCTTTAAGTTTCTATGATTTCACGGAAATCTTTATCAGTTTTATGTAAATCCTATATGAACCCTTCTTGCAATTATTGCAACACACAGCTAACCAAAAAATAATTCGGCAACGCAACATTTAGGTACAAACAAAATGCAAGCAAAAGTAAAAAAAAATATGCAAATGTTTAAAACTGATAAAGGTCAGAACTAAAACCGATAGTGGATATAGCGACGATAACGTGTGCATGCATGCATACAATTATTGGGTGCGCAGTACACAAAACATGATAGGCATGTACAAACAAGCATGCGTCAATGTCAAAAATGCACTGACCGACATGAATAGATATATTTTGTTCGCGATCGTACATAAACCTCGCAATGCGGGGCCCGCATTCCACTTCCATTTTGATATGGATCATAACATAACAATCGCAAATCATCGTGATATTCCATTTTTCATCCGTAAAGAAGCATCAGTAAAGATGAATTTAATTCATCTTAGCAAACATGTTCAGTTCGCAACTTCTAGTTTCTAACTTGTTGCTTTCGACATGATCTATAGGCTTTTACAATCATCAACCATGGCTTCCTAATTGTAACTTCCTAAAGATGAAGAAGAAGCAAAATATGTAAACCCGCTTATGACCTTATCAAGAAGCACGTCGGTTTGCTATTTAGTTCGTAAAGAGTATGATGAACAGAAAATCGAGATAAGAAAACGAGATTTGATAACAACGTTAATTGGTATTGGTAATAGGTTTTTTTTACCCATAATAGATTAATGGAAAATGGGATGAACTCAGCATTTATTCGTTTGTAATATTTTTTTATTTCTAAATGTCACTTTTCTTTCTTTATAAAAATGCATATGTATTTAGAATTGGAATATGAAAATAGGTTATTAAGGGGTTTGACTTTTGGAACGAGAGCCTGGCGTAGCTGTAGACGACTTTGTTGGTGGGCTCGTTGCTTTTCCAGGTGGAGGTGGTGTCTTCTTTTTCCCTTTCTTCTTTCCCTTAAGCTTCTTCTTGCGCAGCTTTGCTACTTTGTATTTCCTCCATGCACCCTTAAGGAAAATTAACTTTGCTTTATCATCGCACGTTCTCACCACAATGCACACATAACATTCATGAATATATGTATTTATATGTTCCATTGGAACACATACACGTTTTATTATTCTCACCTGAATTTTCCTAGCTGCCCAGTTCTCTTTTATAGCCTCAGCCTTCTCCATATTTTGGAGTAATTGTTTGAGTCGCTTCATTGCCCGCATTTCGTCGTATTTTTCTTCTACATTTTTGAACTTATTTTGTAACCTTTCAATTTCGTGGTTGTTGGCTGTTTCCTCTACACTAAATTCGTCAATTTTTACTTGGTACTTTAACATGGTTGACCGATACAACCGAATCAATGACTCCAAGCTAGCCTCCAGATAATGACGACGTGCTCGAAGACTCTTTACTGTTTGTTTAACGAAAATTTTCGTGCTCGACAGTGACTCATTTACGCAAATCAAATTACGCTCGATGTCGGATAGCTCATTTTGACGACTTTTCTCGATAGATATTTCGGCAACCACGTGGCTTTCACTTGAGACAATTAAATTGTATTTTCAATTCACATGCTCAATACATAACATACACATTCATATAATTTCAATTAAATTGTTTAAGTTATTATGATTGATTATTATTTACACCACAGTTCGAAGTCCCTTGGTAATACTTTGGTGTGTATCTTCTACTCTACCTTGCCATTCCAAAATGTCTTTGTCCAAACTTTCTTGTTGATACTTGAATGAATGAACCGCCTGATTTAGAATTGTCTGTGGTAACATATAACAAGTCAAAAGCGACGATAATATAGCGGTGGTTCAAAAACAATTAATGTGGTAGGCTAGTGTGTATGTGCTAACAATACCTGCAACTTTTGTTCTTCAATGTCTAAAAGTTGTAAATCAATTATCATCCTATTTAGATCCAACCCGTTTTCAGGACTAGACGATTCACCATTTTGGGCGAACATAGCTTGTACTAGTGAACGAAAATCATGAAGATTTTTCAAGAGAGGTTGAGTACCATGATTTGTTCTAGTTTCTGCTTGGTTGGTACATTTCTCAGCGTGACCAGTAAGTAAACTAGTAATGGCGCCCGATTGTAACATGGATATTGAATAGGCAAATTGTTCGTATAAATCCACAATGTCATTTTCACTTGGAGAATATCTTACACAAGAAATGTCCTGTAATACCATTCCAAATTAATTAGATTTTTTTTGTATTAGTATTTTTACAACCATGAAAAACTATTCATATGTATATAAATTGCAAATGAGTACAAGTTTCAAATGATATGACACATACACATCTTTTATGCACTCAAAAATTTCTCAGTTTCAACAACCTTGATTGTAAAGGATGAGCTGCCAGAGGAATGTCCAATGTCTGTTATTTTAATTTTTTCTTTCATTTTGGGAATACATATTACTGCACTGCTTTCTTGCTGTAATTCCGAAAACACGGTTCCCTCGGGTGTCTTTTGGAATGAATGTAGTGACTCATCTATGTGTGTTGATGACATATCATGCAAACAAGTAAGGATTTAACAAAAAATTAATAGTACGATGTACATTTTCATGAAGATGACACAATACTTTACCTTGTAGTTCTTCCATTAAGTTGATGACTGTTTCCTCATCATCCCAAGAAATTGAGCCTGCTGATGTTACAGGACTCTCTACATAATAATAACTTTCAATATCCTGACCCATCAATGGGTCCTTTAACATTATTGAGGAAAATGGAGACAAATCCGTCCGTCCATCGATCAAAGCCTTTTCTTCCACTACCAATTGATCTGCTGATGTCGTAGACATTCTTAGCATCAAAGATAAAATGTTCACCAGGGATTCCACATCCAAGTCGTCAAAACAACGCCTAACATTGGACCCGTAAGTACTCTTTAGTGCGGCCCGCAAAAGGTGCACCACAGAGGAATAAATTGGCTTGGTGGTTTTATTGTATTCATCGCAACCGGAAGTATTATCTTCCTTCAAAATAAATTTTCCTCTTGTCATAATTTCCTTTAGAAACAAGCATTTGGCCTTGTTTTGCTTGAATCTTTGAATCAAATCCTTTTTAAATATAGCTCTCGTTGTGGGTTTCTTGACGTCGTGCTCTGCCTTCTGAAACCGCATGGACCCATAGCATTGCTACCAATATAATGAGCAATTAAGTTTACTGTTTGCTTAAGACATTAAAAGTAATAGAACTGTCAATAAATCAAATATGAGGGGACCATTGCATATTTCCTACCACCAATTTTAAGTTATACACGTCCAAAAATCAACACCCTCTTTCAAATCATGCTTACGCCAACATTAAACTTGATTTAGGCCAGGCATTAGTTACAGTCCTATCAAGTTGATGTAACAAGACAAGTCAATATCTATAAGATGCTTGCAGCAAATTAATACTATTTAAAAAAAGTTGTGCATAAGTACTCTATGTATAAACCTCATTATTTTCTTGAGGAAGCATTTAAATTGTAAGAACCCTCTTAAATGCCTCTCGAATGAAGTGAAAAGAGAGAGAGGGAGAGAGAGAGAGAGAGTTTGTCAAACAGCATTCCATAATCATGTTCTTGCCACTGAAATTGGTGTACTGGAATTGATGTGCGTGTGGCATAGTTGTTAAAATGCTAAGCAAAAGTGTGAAACATTGCACTTCTGCAGCTGCCTTTTTTATTATTTTGCCATGGCTGTAGAAAAGATAGTCATGGAGTCTACTACATTCATGATGGTGTAGTAGTAACACGTTAGAAAAAAACAAGCGTGTTGACATTATTTTTACCCTTAAGATGTTAAAAGAAATTTTGGTGTATAAAATGTGGTCTCCATTCTTCATCCATCTTCATTCATCGTTTCCTTTTCACTATTTTACAAAAATCTTCTAAAATTTAAATATTTTCTATAAGGTTGTCCATTATTCAAAGAGAAACGAAGAGAGATGCTTATTTATTTTACTATTGGGGGAAAAATTAGAAGGAAAAACAGTGTGTGTAACCCTTTTTATTATGATGAGATTTTAATGGTGATACCTTTTGACAAGAAACGAGCTCTTCGAAAATATCAACAAGACGCCTGCCCAAAACACTTTTTAGTTGTTCCAACCAACAGCAGCAACAGTAGCAGTCCGGGTTCCGGCTGGATTTAGCAGAGGCAACAGAAAAATGGTGACAAAGCATGCTGATCGTTGAAAGCGTTTCCATCTTTCTCACTGCCATTTCTATCGCCACCAAAATTCTTTTCTCTGTGGGGAAAAAATATCACAGACATTTCATACTCAACCGTGCGTGAATAACAGGCATGTTGTATTTATGGTGTTCTCATAAAAAATACATTCCTACATAATAATTACGTGGACTCGGTATATAACCTTGTTTGACTTGTTGAATATGCACATATACCTATATGTATGCAATGGTAATATGTTTTCATGCATACTTTCATCATTATAGCTTGTAACGTTTTATTATAATTAATACCAATAAAAAAGGTGCAAAAAATGTACCTCGTTGCAAAAGTGATTTTTTCACTTGTAACGCCATTTCCGTCGAAGATGATCTTATTGCCGTAGAATAGTGTTTCTCTCACAAAATTAACGAACAACAGATTCTTTTCTGTGTTTCCAAGTATTGATGATGCACCGTTCATGTATATTATGTATCCTCACGTACAGATTGTCTCCTTCCGCTTTTTCGGCTGATGAAAATATGATGGTGATGATGAGGATGACATGACACTTTGATGAACCCGGTAGTAGTCTCAAAACTTTTACTGAAACACAAACGTGTAAAATATAAACGAGATTTCGCAAACTATTCACAATATTATTGCTATTTTGTAAATATAAAAACCTCATAAACAGTAGTAAAGTTACAAATAAGGTAAAACAACTAAAGCAAGCCGCTGTTCGGATTGTGTTTTTGGGACGGATATTATGAGTACAAAGATAAACTGAGGAATACCAGAGATGTATAGTAAAGATTTGCTACGCTATAATATTTTGAAGATTTTGGGAAAGTACCTGTGTCTGTTTGTGTGTGAATGTGTGTGTGAGCGCTCAAAAAACCCACATATCACATCATAAAAGTTCAACAAGACATAATTATGTGCAGCATCATGAATGAGCCACAAATTTTTTCGTTTAGAATGTCAGGTTTGTGTTTCTGACAGCTTGCTTGTTTGACATTTCGTCCGTCCGCACGCTCAACAAATTTAAATGCGATCTAATGAACTGATTTTTTCGTTGTGTATGACCTGACCAATATTATGTTGTATGTATAAGATGTAGTACGGTCCTTAACCCTTTCTTTAAAATAAACTTAGTACAATACATATATAAGAATTAATTGCAAAACGTGAGCTACTGCACTGCACAACGTAAAACTTACAATATTATGTATTAACATGCTGATGAACGCATATTATATTATTATGGACTTCGAAAGAAGTGCATTATAATTTGGCGTTGTCTGCCGGCCGTCCG
>JAHZNC010006217.1:0-26421 GCA_027744095.1 Zhuqinia jingwanae
TCTATATCTATTATCTTTTTCTAAACGACGAAGTATCTTCATCTTCATCTTTTATCTCCGACCCCCGTAGATAACAAGCTCTGTCCATCATAAAAAACAAATGTGTGCGGTTGCATTTATGTAACACACGGCTCGGCTGTTTCACTTTCACCCTCAACTCAATTTACATTTTCCATGACCTTTGTTTCTATTGATATTGTACTTGTTGACTTTGCTCTATGTTTACTTTCAGTAAAAGTAAGAGAGAATTAAAATAGCTGGTGAGTGGAATGTTATAAATATTTATTGATTATTATTTGTTTACATAATTTTCTGTTTAAAATGGGTAGCACAGGGGACTAAGTAATATAAACAAGGTTATTTTTTTTCTATAAATAACCAAGGAAAAGAGAACTTTCTCCTCGATCGCTTTTTAATTTTTTTTTCTGTCAGGTAAAGCCCATTCCTCACCTGACAAGCATACACTTTCTGTTTTTAAATCTTCTTCTTATTTTTATGGAATTTATTAATTATAATTTTCTATTGCATGTAATATGACATTAAGCATATAAATTAACGAAGGGTAGTTCATGTTCATAGTTCAATCCTAGTAAAGAGTAGACAAGCATAGAGTGGTTCCCAAGCCAAAAGAAAGTGTATTGTAATTGTGCGTATAGTATTGGGGGATTGAGTTTTGATGTGTAAAACTTAGCTCCTGCAAAATACGCGAAGCTGAATTGGTTTAAATTAAATATTATACCTTGTCTATTTCGTCGTTAATGTAAATACAGTGCATGCGTTAAGATACTGAAAATTTTCAATTGAGATCATTCATTGAGATAATTATTGAAGTAACCTCATCAATCAGGTGTAGTAGGTAAATTTTTAAATGTAGGTAAAAAGAGAGGGATATGAAGTAAAAGTCACTAATAAAAGGAAGCTTTAGTCTAAAATGAAAACCTGAATTGTTACAAATATCTTTGGATATTGTTACAAACTGGGATATTTGTACAGACGGATTAGTCGTTTCAATTTATACTGGGGACAGTGTCTCCGAAATACTTCTTTAAAAACAGGTAGGCTTAATAAAACCTTAACTACGGTGAGTTAATTTTGCGTGAAGTTAGCAGGTGGCGGTTCGTCAAGTTGCCAGTCCGTCAAATTAATGGGTGCGCATGCGGATGGAAACGGAAACCCAACATCTTGGAATAAATTGCTACGGGGTACTGAGAAAAAACAGCAGAACGAAACCGTTAAATTTTATGCAAATTGGTTGAATTTATACCAATTACGAGACAAGTTAGCGACACTGAACATCATGCTCGTAATTACCGTATCAAATTACCCCTATATACAAGAAAAACACCACGTGGATTGTCCTATTCATATTATTTATACTAGTCTAACCTACAATTTAAATGTAGTGACAGCGTATTCCAATCCAGTAGCCTTACTTCAACCCAAGATTGGTGCTAATCAATCCAACCAAAAAGTCAAAAGTTACGACGGACCTACCTTTGTACACACGCGCTATGCTGAAGCGTGGTTACTTAAATCTAACCTATACAGCATAACAATTAGCAATGTATAAATAAACCCACCCACCGGCTAACTTAAGGTTTCCATACGTGCCCACTCTACACTTCGCTACACTATGCTAACTTTCACATATTATGTGTGGTACTAGTGTTGAAAATCATAATCATCTTGAAATATTAAAGTGCAAATTGGGCATTTTCAGGTGTAAAATTTTAGAATTAATTTTTTTTTGAAGTGGGGATTTAAAATAGGTTATGTGCTGTTCGTTGAAATAACAAGTGGTTCGAGTTACAAAAGAATCAAGATCACCTTAGATGAGGAACGTTTAAAAATAGTCGGTAAAAATTTAATGGTAAAAGTAAAGCAGGTTAGTTAAATCCATTTTGACTTATTTATGCCTTATGTTCAGTATGTTGGAAATGACATATTTCCTTCGTAAAATTTAGACGAATTGCTTGATAATATAACTTTCATTTCATGTTGTACTTTTAAATTGTTGCAGTGCGCCTTTGTTAACCATTGAATTGGAAGGCTTATCAAAAGTAGCGTATAACCAATATTCTCAGGAAAATATTTAACAAATAAAGTACAACTGCGAGTTTAATGTAAGTACCTTTTTCAGTGTCTGTCTCTATTGCTAATGTTTATTATTCTCAACACGAAATAACTAAATTACAACGATAATTAAATAACAGATATCGGCAAAATGGCATCTGGATCTGGATTAGCTGCTGGATCATCATCACACCGGGGGATACCGCAAGTTACTCAAATGCCCCTTCCCCCACGGGCTCTATATTCCTTGTATACGGATGAAAATGTTCGCAATGGGCGTGCACCAAAGCCTCCATCGCCACCTTCTGAAAATACCACTTATGACATGTTTGGAGCAACATTTCATGCCAAGGATGCACTTATTCGTCCACTAGAGGACCAGGGACTTCGTCGGTTACATCCGCAAAGTTTTGATCATCGTCAACAATTGAAGAAATTGAACCATTCAACGTTTACGAGCTTTTTAGATTTAATTGATGTTTTCATACTGAATACTGGGTCTGCCTTGCGACAAGAAAAACTAGATGATTTAGGTTTACTGTTCATTCACATGCATCATCTCATCAATGAATTTCGGCCCCAACAAGCTAGAGAAGCACTTCGGGTAATGCTGGATATTCAAAAGAGGGAAACTTTGAAAACTTGTTGCAAATTGGAGGCACATTTAGAAAAGTGTGTCGATGCTATTAAAGTGGGTCTCAACGACCTCTCGGAGGAGTGGGATTCGGATGAGCTGTTAGCATCCACTGCAGAGTATTTAACAAAGAAATCAAAATCTGCCGTCACCATTGAAGATCAAATGATGTGTGATATTGTAGATGTAATTCCTGTTGATGATAATGTTGATTTGGCAAATATTGACGGTTGATGATGTTGTGGATGGAGACAGGATTTGTATCATCTGTCTGATTGCGTGTGCATAAATATTTTGTTATGTAAATATGAATTGGTTATATTGGACTAGTTAGTGCCCTCAAACCCACGCTCAATTTGAGCAAGTTAAAAATTAAATACATATAAAAACATGTCCTTTGTCCGTTAATTATATTGTATGGTGTCCGATGTTCTTATCATTGCATCTTTATATTGTGTGGGATTATTATTTAACTGTTTGTACGTATTTTTAAGAAATAAAAGTTTAAAAAATCAATGTAGATGTACATATGTGGAAATACAAATATGTTAAAATCCGATAATTTCAATTAAAACACTGCCGTAGTTTAAAGTTGATGCATATTCTTAAACTTTGATGTATGTACTCGGCACAACTGTTTCTGTTAGAATATTTTTTATAAAGTCCCAATCTACACAACAATGCAATTCTCTAGCGTTACATCCTTCCTGCATACGTTGTTATCAAATGTCAATGCTTTCAAAATGTTTCTTGTTCCGCGATTCGGTTCTTATTATTGCAGTAAATTCGCTTAAAATGACAATTACACGTATTAATATTCAATTTGAAAACAAAAGTAAGAAGCCAATTTGCCAGCTTTCGTGCTTTGAAACTGAGTCGACAATTTGCGCTTTTAGGTCGCATCAAAATAATTTTATTTAAGCTTCTTTCCAGTGCACTGTAACCACTGCACTGCAGTCGTTCCTTTCAGTTAATTTGAATCGTTTGATTGCATGCTATATATGTAGTATAATTATTTTATGTTTAAAATTGTGTGCGATGTAAGGTTATGGCTTGGGTAAAGTGCTCGTACAGTGTTTATTTAAATTGTTAGTTGTTATACTAAAATCAGCATTAACTCGTTAATTATGTAATTACTACAAGTTAATGAAAAATAAAAATAAAATCATACCTTTACATAATCAATGCTAAACCCGGATTTTGCTCGACCTGGCAACACTCCATAAAAGTTAACGTTCAACGTTAATACATCATTACACACACATGCGTGCGTGTACAATCAAGAAGTCGAGTTAGCAGCTAGCCGTGTTACTTTGTGGTGGGAAGTTCAAACCAAGCCCAAGTTGAGTCTTACACTGTATTGCTCTTCTTCTGAGGTATTTACATAAAACGAAGAGGGAATGAACAACGATAAAAAGTGTTGGATTTTCTGTGTGATCTTGGACTAAAGGTTGTTGAATGTTGCTACAGAAAGGTCATAATTACAATTACATGTAATAATACATGCGTCGTCACCTTGGTATAAAAATGTGATTAAGTTATGAACTTATTTTGTTGCAGGTTACAAAAAAATCATGTCGGACAAGGTTGAGATAATGCTTGAGTTTTGCGGTGATAGCGCTTCGGACGGGGAGATGTTCTGGTCTAAAGCGGACGGGAAAGGTTTCATTAATCAAGCGAAACCGACTAAGTTTGGTATGGGATGTTAATTATTTTGTTGTGGTAGCATGAGTGAGTTGTTAAACGTTATGATTTGTCGTTTGCAGAGTCAGTGTCCAACTTCAGCCCGTGGAATACTATTATTGAAGATCCTGAGGTTGGGAGTTCTTCAAGCGCAGTACAAGTTAACAATTTTCAGGAGATAAGGTGCACACAACGGGATGATGATGATGATGATGAAGACAGTAATGATGAGGCTGATGAGAAACTGCGTGAGTATGAATAGCGTTTGCTTCATATTTTAAACTTAAACTGTAGCTAAAATTTGTCGAATATTGTTTTGCAGATCCAGTCTGCGCGCAACACTTGTTCCGTTCGATACCAGACTTAGACACCTTTGGTTCAACTTGCAGGCAGAATATCGTCGGGGGGTTTCTTAAGCCTTCTGCTTTAAGGGTTTCTAGTAGTCCACCTCCGGTTATTAGTACCGAAGTGGCTAGTTCCACTTATAAGATTGGTAAGGCTGCATGTAAGGTACCGGCTCAGAGTACTGGTAGTACCAGTTCTATGGAGTTTTTGGCTTTACAGATGGCCGATACTGGCATTTGTGGTAGTGGGGTTCTTGGGAATAATACAACTGAGTTTGTTAATAGGAAGGTATTTGTTGATGGTGTAGCTGTGAATATGACCTTCCTTTTCGGGAGTAATTTTAGTGAGAGGGCAATTATTGAGGAGAGAGGAGAGGTGGATAAGGATGAAGGACCTCCGCTGAAGAAGAGGAAAATTGGTGACTCGGAGCGTGGGGTTGAGAAATCTCGTGATGTGATTAAAGAGGAGATGGTCAGTAGTAGTATTGAGGATATTAGGAACATTATTATTGAGGAAGAGGAGGAAGTTAATGTTTTGCAGGTTTGTTTTGCTAAATGTTAAGTTTCTTACTTGTACTTACATGGTCAAGGATACATATGTAAATTCTTTTATTTTGTTTCCAGCTCCGGGGCAGGTTGTTAAGATTCGACAAAAAGAACTTGTCCTGGATGGATAGAGGATACGGGCTTCTTCGATTAAAGGACTTGAATGCAGTAAACGACGACGAGAAGGTCAGTAGTTCTCGATTGGTTATGCACATGGATGGGAGTTTACGCGTAATCTTGAACGCCAATGTGTGGGATGGTATGCTCGTCGAGAGAGTAGACAAAACAAACGTCTGGATAACTGTTGTTGATTCAGAGGCAATGGAGCATGATAATGAGGTTGAGACAGGGGATGGAGCTCGGGGATCGCCCGTCATGATATATTTGATTATGGTGCGTTTATAATATATACGTCATATAATCATTTATACAAATTTGTAATGTCATGATTAATTTTTTTTTAGGCGGACAAAATACCTGACGCGCTTGCATTGAGGGAAGAGCTGAGAAGTAGAATCAGGAAACTACATAAGTCTAATTAAATTTTTTTAATGAAAATTATATGTAGTAAATGTTGTGTTTCAAAAAAAACTTTTATGATCCGTATATTATTAACGTTTCATATAATAATATTGTATAAAAAGTTGTTAAATGTAGAGTGACGGTTTAAAAAAATTCATCGGAACTGTGGAATTGTTAAATTTTGTATGAATGAAAAAAATAGTTTATAGGGACGTGTTAATATTCTGAGTTAAACTATATCATGTTAATAGTATTGTATGAAGTAATTAAACAAAACAATGGAAACTAAGAATAATTGAACGAAACATACAAGTGTCAAGTAATTCTTGCAATTTCTAGGATAATGGCATATGAAACAATGTTGTGCTTTTCATTTACTCTCAACACAGTCGACATTTAACCGAAGCTTTAACAAAGTAATGATACATCCAAAACATACATGCATTTCGTTTTTTACAAGTTTTTAGAATGGTTTATATATTATTCATTAAACAACATATCATCAAGTCATGAATATTATCACCAATTTGACTTAGGTAATTAATTTCCACCATCAAAATATTTCTATTTAACCCATATTAATTAATAATCAACTGAAAAAATGTAATCGTGATATAACTATCTAGATTTACTTACTTTAATAACCAACGCATTAATTCCAGCTTTATAAATTCAAGAAACCAAAAAAAAAACTTCAGAAAAAATGTGAAATTACTTCTTAATAACTAACAACTAATTAGGAACCATTACTTTCATTAAAGCATATATTTTACTCAAATAACACAACAAAATTAAATGAATTTGTTTAATAGCTAAATGCAATAGAGAAAATGTTTCAAAGAGAGCTGAAATTTGTGAAATATGAATGAGTTGAAGAACATGCATTTCAAAGATTTAAACGACGGTACAATTCATGAGAGAAAAGCAGCCATTTTTGTTTGGAGTTGAAGTGGAAGGAAATTTTCCATTGCGACTTACTGGATCAAAGTTGGAGATGGTTTTGTCCGCACTTAAGCGTGACGTGTTGAAATCACTTTTGAAATCTTTGTTGGCTGCACGTCCACCCGGACTCATGAAAGAATGCTGAGGAGAGTTGTAACACCACGAGTCCGACGCAATTCCAGGTGTTGACAAATTCGAAGAGTATGACGAATCTGGCAAGAACGACGCACCTGTCCCAATGAAGTCACAAATAAAGAAAACATTTTATGTAGTTTAAGAAAAGTTTACTATTTGTGTGTCAATTTACGCCAGAAGCATTATGACTACAGCAAATGTATGCTTATTCTTGATATGAAATAAACGATTGGCTTACTGCTATCACTCCGAGGAAGGTGTTGGGATGGGACTGGGGTGGGAAAAGGTTGATAATAGCCAGGTTGAGTAGGACAATTATAATCCACAGCAGGATACTGCTCCTGTGTCGGTTGCTGCTGGTAATGGTACATCCTGAACAGAATCAAGTAACGATATATTATGAATAATTTATTATATAATTTCTTTCATTCACAATCTAAAAGTGATCATTCGGCTATTCGTAAAAACACTAATTTACTCCCATGCAGGTTGCTTACCCGGTCTCAGAAGGATAATTGTATTGCACCCCAGTTCGCTGATTTTGGTTGATATTAATGTTCACTCTAACTTGATAAGGTCCTGGGTTACAAAAATACAAGTTCATGTTTGGAGCACCGAAATGCATTTTCTGGGAATCCTTTGACTTTCTCTTTGGAAACGATGCACAAAACAAATAAATAAATATTGTGACTGGGGCACACCAAGAATTTCTTCTGGTCCAGAAAAACAACCAAACAGGACGGTTCTCCAAAACGAATTAAGCATGATTCTAAAAATGAAGTGAAAATGCCATGAAAAGTTAGCAGCCAACAGCCACAACTCAACAATGTTGTCCACTCAAAAATATCGAAGACTGCATGATTATTCCAGGCGTTATAGACATGATAATATATATTCATAATCATAATTGATAATTGATTCAAGACATTTTACAATGACAAGTAGGGAGGAGAAGGAAGATAATGTCGATTCTGAGAATAGATGGGAAGCTCATACCAGCATTCATCCTCAGACTCCAACTCAATCAGCAGAATGCTCATGTATCCAATAAAGATGTTTTATCGGTTATCCTACAACCTGGGCATATCTACATGCATATGTGCGGAGATAATATTTTTGGAAGATTTTTGGTAGTCCATACAAGCAAGATGAGAAGAGCTGCCCACAATTTTGGGTCCATGTACTTATTATATGTACAATGTATTTGTTTATACGAACGCTTACACGAACAAGAATCATTTTTTTATATGAAGGAAGTGCAAGTGTAGCCGCTAAAATGATAAGAAAAATGAATGATGTGTAAATACAAAGTTTATGATGTTTTATCCTGGAACGGAATGAAATAAGTAAAAAATAAGTCGTCAATTATCAGTTTTGTTTTATTAGAAGGAAGGAATCTATCAATCCCTATCAATTTGGTTAACAATCTTCAAACGAAATTATTTGAATGAGTCCAACGTCCCTTTTGAATGCATGCTCATTAATTAACAGAACCTGGCGATGTCAATATTATACTTGTATTATTCGAAATGAAGCTCCTGGAATGATCCAATCAGAGTACCCTGTTTATTTCAAGGAGTATCACTCTGTAAAACCTATGAATAGCAGCGCAATACCTATAAACTGTATTTGAGGGACCATGTCAGCTACAAACACTTCTTATCGCCCCATTTCCGTCAAATTAAAGTCAAATCATTGCAGTTCGTTTCATTCCTCTTGTTTTGTCCGTAACAGTAGCCGAAGAAGCTGAACGGTATAGCATAGGATGTGGATACAATGTGTTTTAAAATACTAGAATGTGTTGTTTTAGCCGCCGCCGTTTTTAGGTGCAACTGACTAACGGACAAATCAAGAGGAACATTCATGTATGGAACATTCAAAATTAAACTTTGGAATGTATAATTATCTAATCTTTGTATATGCACGTTCTTACTGCAAATTTTTAGCTCAAAGCTATTTTTTCTTCTATATTACATTGTGATAAACAGTACGAATACGGAGTACTTATTAATTACGAAGTTAATTTCATTTATATTATTTTAAGTTTAGCTCATTTAAGATCCACACAGAACCTTGATCCTGTAAACGCATTCCCATTTAATTGACCAGTTTCACTCTTAAGTACACCTTCATTAATTTTGCAGCCATGGATACCCCACCCAAATCATTTAAGGAACGACACTCTTTTGGTAAAGTGGAATAAAAACCAAAGAACATTTTTTATATTAAAACAGAACAAAAGAGCTTTTTGGTTTGAATGAATAGATAAATAATATTTTGTAGCCCAGAGAGCTGAAGAAGCAAAAAGTGTAAGGGATAAATATCCTGACAAGGTTCCAGTGATTATTGAAAGGTGTGCGAATGAATCTCATTTGCCCAATCTGGACAGAAGCAAGTTTCTCATTCCAGAGCGCGTTCTCATTGGAGAACTCATTCAGATTCTCCGGTAAGCTCCCTTTTAAAATTTTGTAAAACAAAGATCAGTACTTCTTCGGGATTGCACGTGTTTTGCAATTTTTATTTTTGCTTAAATTCGTAGACGCCGTCTACAACTTCACTCTTCAGAATCACTATATCTGATCGTCAACGGCCAGAACCTTCCTGGAAATGCGTCTGCCTTCAATGAAGTTTTCTGTAACGACGTTGACCCGGATGGATTTCTTTACATTGTTTACGCTTCTCAAGCAACATTTGGATGCTAATCGGTTGCTTCTCGTTGCGAAAAAATGATTTATTATCATTCTAATTTAAATTTAATCATACTTAATTGAAAGTTAAGCAGGAAAAATTCGAATACTATTCTTTTCACCTTATTGCCTACAATGATATAATCAACAGAATAGTATGTGGGTGTTGTCCTCCCGTTATTGTTGTGCCATTGTATGCCATAATTGCAAGTAATGCTGTAAAAATACTGGTATAAAAATTGTGATTGTGTTAATGATGTACTTAATTGGTTTCAGACATATTGATCGTGTCAGACAAGGTTCTGTAATTTGACACATCATTGATTATTACTATCACTAATTTTCGCTAAATAATCCAAACTTCTCTTATTTCAAATTTCAACCGTTTTCCTACTTACAATTATTTATCTCGTTGTCTCGAATTTATTAACGTTACGCAGTTATGTACGAACTAGTTGTCTTCATTGTCTTCTACGCTTGCATTGGTTGGATGGTCTGTTTCCTAGGGTAAGGTTAAATTTCTAATATAACATTTTCATTTCAATTCATTGGCGTAACCTACCATGAGGAGGAGCATTTTAGGAAACTGATGGAAGGAGGAGGGTGTGATGTGCAACAAAAAGTTTTTCATGGTTATTTTTGGTAGGTTATTGTCTTAAAGGAATCTGGATACGATAATCTACACGATATCTCGAAAAATATAGGAATTTTTGAATTCTTACGCATTCATTTGAACTCGGACGAGTTCGAAGACCATGTCAATCGCAATTAGCTAATTGTAGTTAACTACTTATAAATAACTTTTTTAGTTGGATTAGAACCAAAATTAATATATTATGTATCGGATAAGCTGGTATGACGTCTATTTTAAAATCACAATTAAGTTAGTTGTATTAGTCCATAATTAAGGCTTTACAAAGATTTATTATTATGCAACTGTGATGGTACGGAAACAAAGTTCCAAGACCAAGAGAGTAAGATATTCACGCATGTTTTTAATTAAAAATTAGGCAACATAATACAACTATTTGTTCATTTTCTACGATATTTGAGGATATGATTTGATTTGAAAAAGGCTGTTTTTAATACGTCAATGTTTCAACTCCATACTGTGAGTCATCATCAGGACACAAATTGGTATAAATGGAAAATAATACAATCATAAGATTAAGTGTACTTCGTGTTGCTGCAAAAGGGTTACTTCATACACGATTATTACTTGCCCCCTCGTCAGATGGCTCCACAAATGACACTAATTTCGTAAAAGAAAACATGGGAATTTACAATATTTTGTCCCGTCAAAAAAAGTGATTTTTTAAAATTAAAATAAAAGTTTACCTCTCTTCAAACTTCTAGGGATGACCTTAGCACTTCGAATTGAATTTCGTCTCGGAATTATTGCAGGTCCTCCGCGCTTGCGTCCTCCAACAAAACGACGGCCATGTTGTTGCTGAACGTTTCCATTACCACGATGCTTGGTACTTAGAGTACGACTCCGACTTTGAGCTGCCTCGTTGGCGTGCTGTTGACTTGGTGTTCCAGCTTGATGCCCTCGTTGCGGACTTGGGTCAAATTCTCCAAGAATGATGACATCGTCATCCTGAGCTTCATTTCCATGATCGTAACAGTGACTAATTTCATTCAGTGTTTTCTGGAGTGATCTCCTCCTCCGACGTTCAGTAGACAACTCCTCTTGTATTTTCCCCTTCTCACCCTGTTCGTATTGCAAAGTAATTCTTGCATTGTATCGATCTTGTTCAAGTTCTCGGAATTCATTTTGCAGCTCCTCCAGCTGCCTTCGCTGACGATTGGCCACAAAGTTGGCTTGAATAAGTTTATTCTTTAGTCGCTGTATTTCAGTTAACTCGATTTCCTGGCTACCCCCTCCTCCGGAAACTTCAGTTCTTTCCGCAACAGGTTTCCCCTTGACACTCCTCAAATTATACGGCATTTTTTCTCGATCTAATTTGACACTGAACAAAATCACAATTTTATATGTCTGTCAAGAAATCACTGTACTTACTTAACACATGCTAAATTTTGAAACAAATATACTTTATTATTATTTACTACGTTAATTTGCCAGTAAGCTGCTGTGGCCAATGTTAGTACATAATATTATGGACTTCGTCAGATGTACATAATATAATGGCGTTGTCTACCAGTCGCCCGTCCGGCCGTATCAACGATGTCTTGAAAACTATGAGGAATTTTTTAGCTCTGTTTTCGGTAATCGATGCCTGAGAACAATAGCCCAGATGAATTCAAAGACCACGTCAATCGAAATTAGTTAACTGTAGTTAAGTAACTATAATTAACTTTTTAGTCGGATTAGGACCAAAATCAGTACATACTGAAATCAGTACCGGGGTTTTGAAATCCCGGTAGGAGTAAACCCTTTAGGACGAGACAGGACCATGTTATTTTACTGTGCTCAAAATAGTGAAAATACATGTGAAGGATGGTTAGGTCAGGTTAGGTATTTAACATTCAAGACCTAACCTGACTTAACCTAAATTTTGAGACAGTATGCTGGAATCCGTGTATTTTGATTTTGAGACAGCATCGTAAAATAACGTGGATGCTGTCTCGTCCTAAAGGGTTTACTCCTACCATTAAGACTTTACTTAGATTTACTATTATGCAACTGCGATGGTACGGAAACAGAGTTTACAGATCAATAGAGCCTGTCCCCCTACCAAGTTGCATAATAGATACGAATGAAAATATAATCAAGAACCAAAATGTTTGACCTTTCACCTTTATATATTGTCCCTGCAATTCAGTAAGTCATAGAGAAAAGCTTTCACTTATTCCACAGTTGTTTATTTCTGATTTTTAAATTGCTGTGATTCCGACCTTTTTTTCTCAATCTCAAGAGTTCTATGATACACGGATGCTATCAAGTTGAAGTACAACACGTTTAAGCTTGCTACGAAACAAAACAAAATACATCAAAATCAAATTTCAACTCACATTTCATTTTTTATGTATTCCAGCAAAGAAACGCTTTGAGCATTTGAGCACACAGCACAAGCCATTTATGAAACTTGGTATATAGCAAGCCCAGCTGAGGTTTTATTACTTGATGTTATCCTACCATCATCATCATCTAACTGGAAAATGTGAATTATGTGAAGTATATTTTCTGTCGTTCCGCTGCTGCCTTTATTAAGGAGTTCGGAAGAAGTACATTATGATTTGGCGTTGTCTGCCGGCCTACCGGTCGTATCCGCATTTATTCGAAAACTGTAGGGAATTTTTGAATTCTGTTTTCGTTAACAATACCTAAGGACAGTAGCTCGGACGAGTTCGAAGACCCGCTCCTGGGGTCATCCCCCCGGGGGTGAAGAGAACAGATAAGCCATGTATGTATGACAATATGTACATATATGACGCATGTACATAATAGGAATCGAACATCCTGAGTACGAATATGATGAAGTTTTTGTCAGAGCAATTTATTAATTGTAGTTTAGTAACTATTATTACCTTTTTAAGTTTGATTAGGACCAAATTTAATGCATGTGTGTGTAGCAAGTTGCTGTTCCCAGAACCAAGTACCAGTATAAACTTTACAGTTCAGTATGCCTGGTTCACGGAATCATCATCAACACTGCTAATTAGAATATTCAGATACTTTCTATATATTTTTAATCCCTCGAAAGAAATGGGAAAATGATGATATGTGTACATGCTATATGGAAAGAGATATGGTGTGTGATAATGAAGCTGGAATGGTGATGACAAGATCGGCATTCGTGATTTTTTTCTACATGAATAAACAGCTAACTTTTTCAAGTCCCAATATTTTTTTGTTTTCCTAAGCTGTCATTATTTTGTTTGCATTTTCCTGATCGTTCAATTCGCATAAAGATTTTTTTGCAAGTTGCATTTTTATTTTTGCAAGCAGTAATTAGTCCCCTAGCATTCGCTATAATATTTTCGTAGGATCTAAGCGTGCTCAATTAGCAATTAAATTATCTAAGTAGGATATCTTTTGGTTTTTTCGATTTTCATTTCCTAACTTGAAAAAAAACAAACATCCACCAACTCACAATACCCCGGATATATCCTTTTTTACCTTTATATGGTCCACTTTTTTTTAAGTGAGGACATCAAAATCGAAAAAACCAAAAGATATCCTACCTAGATAATTTAATTGTCTATCTAATGAAAAAAGAATTACGTTTCTAGCTTCAACCGTTTTTGCACAGCAACTGGCCAAAGATTGTTTTTTGAAAATTTGAAATTTGCCATAACTCACTTATACGTTGAGAAAAATATTTCGTGCTAGAGCATAACACTATAGGGCACATATTTTAAAATTACTGTCAGCTTTTTTTTTTTTTTTTTTTAAAGAATATCGTGTTTTTTAGTGCGAATACAGGAATAATTGCAGTAAAGGAATCGGTAACAATCATTACAACACCAGCAGATTCCATATATATATTTATGAGAATAAAGTGAGGTAGTGAACGTTTCATACATGTCCTCATTAGCCCTACATGTGTAATTGGACAAGCTGATTATGAATATGACATCTAATTTGAAATCACAATTAGTTAATTGTATTACGAAGACCATTACTATAGCGTTACCTGGCTTTATTCATAAATGTTTTCATTGTTCATAAACTTTCTCCTTGTTGTATTTCATAAATATTTTCTCTTTGAAGTTTCTCTTTGGTTCTTTGTCATTTCTAGTAATTTAACAATCGATTAATTACTTTCCACTTTTCATCAGTCACATTTCGCGTGTACTTTACCATTTACCAAAATTGTATATTGTTAGGGTTTCCCTGTGTAACATGAAACTAACAGTTTTAGTGAAATTTGCGACACGGAAATGCAAAAGCATGCCCCTTGTTAGCATAAATATATATTGCATCACCTGCAGTCCGACTGAAAACTTTTTGAGCATATTTTTCCTGTCGGTATGCTCTTTAAAAAAAACTTTTCTCTCTCGCATGCCATGTTTTTCTTTTATAATACATACCTAAATATAGGCGGTTACATTGCAAGTTAGATATGCATGGTTGGATTTTGGATACATTCTGGTATTTCCAACAACCAGAGATATGATGAATTCGCATTGCATTTATTGTACTCTCTCTGGGATGCCAGTTTATTGATTTTCAGTGCCTATATATCATGCCAAAGCAAAACTATAAAATGTTACAGGTAGCAGCCCATATTGTATTTTGTTTTATGCTCCTGCTTTCTGCTGCTGCATACTGTGTCATTTTTATCTTCTTTTAAGTAACCTACCTTTTTATGAGTTTTTAACAAAAAAATCTTTTTGCTACATAAATAAACATTATATGTTGACCCAGTACTTTGCTCTCTCTCTCTCTCCACTCTCTGGTAATGTCAAAAGTAAGAAGGCCATATTTGGAGAAACGAAATGTAAAGAAATTTGAAAGAGTGACTTTTAAGAAAACATCAACAGCACTAGTGAAAGTTGTGGTAAGGAAAGGTCCTCATGTTTTTTTTCAAGTGCAGAAGCGTATTTGCATAATTTTTTTTCTCTCTCTCTCTCTCTCTTTCTCTTTTAATAACTTTCTCCTTTAGTGTACTGTATGCACATACATATGAGCTAATATAATTGAGGGTTTTAAAATTGCACCACATAAAAGGTTTGCATTATTATTACAAGAGTAACAAAACCGTTAACCCTGTTTCTTGACCTATAATTTAGTAAATTTTTTACTACGCAGATATCATAAATTACTCATGGACAACATTATAAAATAAAAAATATGTTCCGTATTTTTATAGGCACATACTGTACTGCTGCATTGCATTACTGTAATAATAATAGTAAACTATAGTCGGATGACGAGAGAGAGGAAAAAGAGCGTGTAGTTTTTAAATGCCTAATCTGTAGTGGAAAACGGAAACTAAGAAAAGCTCATGCATGTCATGTCATGTACCTATAATACCCGTGTGCCTCAGAAAAATGGACACATCACATACGACGTAGTATGCTTCCCTTTTTTGCAATTCATTGGAGAAATATACAGCAGTAAAAAGCAAACGACTTTTTTGCTCTTTCCCCAACATTTCACTTGAGCTGATGGCGTGCCAATAAACTTGTTTATTAAGTTCCTTTTGTATCCACACTTTTTGACAACATCCATGCACTTAAATGTTATATGAGGGATACTATTTTCTTTCTGTGTCCGTTTATCCAGACAGAGAGGACAACTCAAAAATAAGTGGCTGATTATCGGGTCAAGCAAAGTAACACAACTAAAAACGGGGTGTCGCGTAAAACAGATCTTAATGAATTGGGCACAACAAACTAATTATTAAAACAGTACTATTTAATATTATTTCAAAGCAAATAGGCTAACATATTTGACCTCTGGATCAAAGGTCCAATAAATGCACAATTCTACCATTCTAAATAGAGAAGTTGTATACCCGAGCGTCTTATGTCATCTCAAAAAGGTTTCATTCTCATTGATTTAAATGGCTCAAGCGTCAGATTGATTGATTTTTTCTATGGCAAACCAATGTTAATAGGTAAGCTTGGGTCTTACGTAAAGGACATTGCTGCAACGGATAAAAATGAATGACAAGTTGAAAGATTTTATCAGAAACCATTATACCAGCGCATGGAAGTTATATATACTCCGATTTATCGGATTTATTCTGGTATACGCCACCATCATTCCCCAAACGCTGTTTCCCTTTAGCTCGCATTATACACATGTATTCAATTTATTAAGTATAGGGCGCTGCTGCAGGGAAATATTTATGTATGCATATATCCTTAGTGCTAACATGCTAGCCCTCCTTGTGCTTCCAGTTCCAAAGCAATGGAGGAAAGTCGAAGAAAATCCAAAGAATGCCGAGCAGCAGGATTATGAACGGGCATGCATGGAGACAGCTACTTCTGCTTTCCGTATTACGTACACTGAGTCAATTTCCACCAACAACATATCATACGGCATAGTATGAACCCCACGTTTTATTTTGGGGATTGGTTACGAATATATACAGTTTTCTTATATCATGCTATCATCGCGTAGTTCGTGATGTGATGCGAAGTTGTGGAGAGTGTGTGGAAGTATTGCTGGGCTGGCTGCTAAATAGGTGGTATGTACCAAACTATTTCGATATTATGGTGTGCCTATCCATTTCACTCACACACACAAAAAACAGGAAGGAAAGGAATCATACCCTTCTTCTTACGTGTCTCCTAATATTGCTTTCATTCCGTCTTTGACGGGGCTTGAGTGTGCAACACAAGAGTATTTAAAGTTTTACTCCGAGCAGTACAACAACATGAACGATTGAGATAATATTTTATAATATGCGAATATACCAACTTTCTTTTGTGATCCTTTGGTGAATTGCTAAGAAAAAAAGTTGTACTGTGAAAAATAGGAAAAGTGGCACTGAACATTTTCGTTGTGCATGAGAAAAGTTAAGCAAGATTGTTTTTAACGTGATTGTAGTAGTGACGTGAGTGTTTGGTAAAATTATATTGCAAGTAGTGTTATTGCAAGACGGAACTATTAGAGACGACGACGATCAACCAAGCAAATCGTATATTTTAAATAAACTGGCTTCAAGGTTCCTGCTGTTTCCTGGTTCGTTTACATTTTCCTTTTTTCTTCTATTGTGTGAATATTTCCTATTATCATTATCATGCTGTATTTATTTTACATAACGACTATCATACATAAAATGCATACAACACATGCTTAAATTCCTTTTTTTTTTAAACACGCACACTTATTCCAAAATTTAATGTCTAATTTGTTGCGTGAATTTGGTGAGAGAAAAACGCGTGATCATATATTATTATGCGGTTCCTAGAGAGTGACTCAATCATTTTCAGTGCACTACACACACTGAGTCATATCATATGTAAATACATACACAACGTAACGGATAAATTCATAATAGCATACATTTTTACATTACATATACGTCGTCCGAGACAGAGATTCAGCAGATTATTGTGTGGAATTGATGTGTTGGTTTTTTGGTGAGTTGAGTGGGATCGTCATCGCCGTACACTACTACTACTCGCGTGGAAATAACTTGTACGTCAGACGCTAACTTACTAGTAGTATCTGTTTACATCCACTTCGTCACACACCACACCGCACTATACTTGTATTATGAATGCGAAGAAAAATAACTCAGGAAGTTCTTTAAAAATTAAGGTTAAATAGTATCTTGCCAAGTTTGCATCTTTTTTTTTGCACATTTTCTTTTGCTGCTCTTGCATTCTATGAGAATGTAAGGCAAGTGTCCGCTGCTCAACGTGTATCTGGTTCTTTTCTTTACAAGAGAATACGAACGAACATGCAGGCGTATAGTAGAGAAGCAGAGGATTAGTACACGTAATTTTGGCATGTATATCACATAACATTTTAGATTGGTATGTATATACCGGGTAGACGCCCATGTTTGTCCGTTAAAAAGTAGTATGATGCGTAGAGTCATCCGCAATTCGGATTTTGCGTTGCCCATTTTTAAAAAAATCGACTTGAAATAAATTTAAAACGGAGCGATGTACTAATCTCGGCATCATCACACATCAATTTCCAGTTGCGTAATATAACGTGTATCTCTCTGTAAATGCATATAATAAATATATTTATGTATATATATTTACAAATGACAAACTTTCATTTTTTTTCTCAGATTATATGTTCAGAAAGGTTTCAATATTCTCATTTAATTTATCCCCTTGCTCATTATTTTAAATTAGTTATTGCTAGTTCAACACAACACAGCGGTGCGGTAGTTGACTCCAATCATAAAAGCAGAACAATCAATTGCACAAATGTTTTTTTTTGTATGAAACTGATAGTTTTTCATCTACTTTCCAATTATATGTTTAATTAATTGGCTTGCTTTTACTTACTTACTGCACGCATCAAACAAAGAATTTATAAAAAAAAACTATTCAATAAATTGTTATGTGCCGAATAATTGAATTTTTAAAACGGGTCATTTTAGAATAATATACATGATTGGTAGCCCTTTTGTATGCAAATAACAAAATACAATATTATATGCTGTGTTTCCTAAATTTAAATAATTTTGACATGTTCAAAAGAAGCCATGCAAAATATATATATATATATATATGGGCGATGCACACAATAATCCCCATCATTTCTAGAATTCATTGCATTGTAAATATCCTCCAGAATAATCAATACAAATGTAATTAAGCGTAGAATACGTATAAGCATATTTAAAAAAAGAAGGAAACCACAATATTGCAAGCCCACATAAAAATATATAGTGATTGCACGTTATATAGTAGACAGCAGACAGACAACATCACTTTTTCTTTGCGTGTATTTCGCATAATCTCTTGTTACCCTACTCTGTTGTAGGCTTTAGACCTGCCATACTAATACATTTATATACTCTTGCATGAAATGTAAAAAAAAAAAAAAAAAATGTATTTTGCTGCAAAAAAAGCATGCAGGAGAAAAGATCTATTATTTCCTTGCCCTTTTTATATTTTGCTCGCTTCGATTACGCGTAAATAGTAAATTCTCCTGTACTCTTATTCTTATTTGAAGAAGAAGAAGAAGAAGAAGAAAACAAACATGTTTTTCTTGCAGTTTCCCAGCAAGATCTCTGTGAAAATGACATGATATCCATTAGATACGATATACTTGAGTTTTGAGTCAAATGTAATGACGGGTGTAACTGCCAAAAATATCATTTCCTGAATGAACTACTACAGACAGATACTATTGACTATAAGTTAAGTCAATGAGTAGAGAGAGCTCTTATTATTATTATTATTATTATTGTAGAAATTTGTTGCACAGGAATATCATCGTATACAAAATATATGGTGGTATATCGAGTCTAGGGATATCGGATGACATTTGTCCTAGAGACACACAAGTATCTTTTCCACTATTTACGTCGATTTTTTTAGGTACACAACAAATTGAAGTAAAGTATGTAAATATAAACATGCGCATTTTACGAACAGTACGACACACACCCTAGTTTTGTGAAAATAGCAACGAATCAAAACCTCTGTTTACATCTGCCTGACTTCAAGAAATAAAATAAAACATAAGCAAAGAGGGAAAAAATGAACAATATACACATAATACGCTTTTGTCATCCACATGTTTTAAAATATACACATGTTAAATCCTGATATATAGTAAACTTGAAATCATCTTTACCCAAACTACAAATGGGACCCTGAGCATGCATATAACTTGGTCTTGGTAGTTTCAGTTTCCTTCCTAATGCTATTCAAGTCAAGCAAGTGGTGCAGTATTTATTTTCATGGAATTTGGTATTCAATTTTTTTTTCCTTTACTTTCCGCTGAGTAAACAGTTATGCTGCTCTTAACAATTTATACTTGAGTTCCTCTATATGTTTTCTTAAGGATCTGTGAAAATGACGATGGCTGAATAAACACCTACATTTTGAGTATTTTTAAAAGTAACAAGTTACTAAATTAATGACGTACATGATACTACATATGTCTGTTACTATGAGCTTACCTCTCTCGAAAAAATGCATTGGCGATTGCTTTGCAATGTTTTTTTTTGTCAAGTTTTATCCAAATAATCTTAGGTAGAAGCATGTTTTTATTGCCATCTGCTCTAGGAGCTCATTCATTGCTAAAAGCAAATCTGCCCAAAAAGTTAAATTAATATGTGAATGGGACACGTGAAAATCATGAGCACCATATATTCTTTCTTGGCAAGTAGCAAACAATTTTTGTTTTTCTGCAAATACGCCAACTAATTTGAACACGATTATATATGTAATTTTTCCTGTGTTCAATAAATTGCCATTTTAGTCATTTCTTTTGCTTAGCTACAAAATTAGCAGGGTTACTTACAATACAGAATTTTTCACGGTCCTTCCTTACAACGATTTTTTTAAAGAAGATTTTTGTATTTATATAAAATGTAAAACACACTATATTGAAACCAGACATGCTACTGAAGAAGAAAAAACTCCAACGCAGTTTGAATGAGTGTTTCCATTAGCCATGTTTTGAATTGTTGTGTCAAGGTTATTTTTTCTTGTATGTATATATTTTTGCGTTGGCATGCTCCCATGTTATTTTAATGGTATGCATTATGTGCTGTATATAATAGGTATATACATTAAACATAAATATGTATTATTAATATATCGCACACATGTCTTACATTTTATGTATTCCTTTCTTTACCAAATAAATTTCCTAGTAACACAATCATAAAACCTGACCTCTGCTCCGATTGTGTATTTCTGATTGTTTTTTTTTTCAGTCAAGGCCACGCATATATGGCAACAAACATGCGTGAAGACTGAGGACAGCCAGGAAATACGAGGTGCCAGGCTATTTGTCTTCAAGGAGCAAGGATTCAAGTGCACGCTGATCAGTTCATTTCATGGATTGTTTGTCAAAGTGACTTGAAAACTTTTTAAAAAGACTTTTTTAGAGACTACACGATTGAAAAAGTATATAATCTTTACAGAAAAATTAATCGGTACATCGGAATATTTACTATTTGAAAAAACAATCTTTAATATTTAATTTAACCAAATATAACATTTCAAATTATTTTGTGCAATTGTGAATGTGAACATATCGGTGGGAAGGTTGTGTTTAAATACTAGTGCCATTGTTATACCTGTGCAATCAACTGTCAAACTATATATAAATCAGTTATTTATATAGTGTTGTACCTTATTGTACAGTTGATGCAAGTATTTGATACGCGTTAAAACCCATTTACAATTTACATCATTCCTGCTCTTCAAAAGGGGCACACCTTCAGTTAAGGTAAGCAACATGATTTTGTTTTTGTCAATAAACTCGTTTACTCAATTTAGATGGAAACTTTTTAAGAGTGTAGTTTTATGTCTATACGCACCAATTAACCTGGGTTGTTCTTTAAATTAAAGTTTTACATAATCACTAAATAGATTGTAAGGCGGAACCGATAGGGTGTTCATATATGCACGGGTAAGGTGTCCAAAGCCATATTTAACGATACGAATAATGAAGTAAAACCATTTTCTCACTTTACCCCCATGGGGAATATTATCCATTTGGCTAGGCATGTGGAACCTTCAAACTGATGGTCCCTAATAGTCGACTGCTAACTATTTAAAACAGAGTTTAAAAAACTCGAAACCGTGCTCCAATTATCATTATGACATGTCAAGCTGACGTATGTAGGTGACAATCCCAAATGACGTACGTACGTTTATGACCCCTATCGGTCCCAAAATAAGAAAAATCTTGAAGTTCACAAAATAAACATAATTGCAAAGCACAAACAAGTGCACAATTATAAATTTCGCATCATTTACCAGGAAAAATCGTTCCATTTTAGAGTTAGCAATCATCCAATCAACAAGTGAAACATGTGAAAAAGGAAAACATTAAACGTTTTAAAGAAGTGTTGTCTATAAAATAGAGCCTATTTATTATACACCATTTTGCTTGAAAGGTGATAATCAAATTATTGTAGACTATGACGATGATAATGGCGACAATGACGAATAGGAAAAGTAAACCCGTAATAGAAGGAAAAAAATACTAGGAACAGAATATGTTTATGAATGTACTTGCGTGTCGTTTTAGGTTAAATTAAATTTCCTGTATACCTATCAAAAATATTAATTTTTTTACACAACACATCACACATTGCCCATGTGCATGTAGAATTAATTTTTATTAATAAACCATTTTTGAGAGCTTTATAATTTTAATGGTATGCAGGGTGCTGGAAAAATAATAATAAAGCGGAAAGTTTTTTCCCCTTCTTATATTCATCAAGTTGCAAAGTGATTACTAGTGTACCTACATATATGTATACTCTTTGAGTGATATGCAAGTACAATGTATATAAAATGATGGAAGTTAATGTACAGTAGTAGCTGTTTACTTTTTCCTCATTTTCATTAACTTTTTCACTTTTATAAAGCTTACACGGCAGTGTGAAGTACCAGCGCAGGTTGATTAATAGATTAATGGATTGCTACTGCTGTTGCTACTGCTGCTGCTGACAGCCATAATATAAAAACTATATAAAGCATATTACCCATTATATAAAGCTATATAAAATGTTAATGTGACTGTGAAAGTAAATGTAATGGCAAATGGGATATTGATGATGCTACCACTACTACTATGACTACTGGTTATATTAGTCAGTGAAGTACCACGTAATGAGAGCAGACAAACATAATATGTAGTAGTTATTTAGTCAGCAGTACATTACATGGGAGCATGGTTGAAGCTATTATTATTGGGCCGGACGGACAAAGTTTTACAACAGCTCTCTGTTGTATTATTTTGTGCTCCTTTTACAAGTGCTAATGGGTGCATGCTTAGTTTGTGAATGGTACATAATATTGCCCATGCTACTACAATAATATTAACTCGGCGCTCTCCTATAGTGCCTTTATGTGGAAATTGTGTGTGGTGTATTATTTCGTCTTTAGTAGTTGTCTATCCTTTTATTATCTTACTACTAAACTACTCTGATACTCTTTTCCCAGAGGATGAGATCCACCAGACAAAAGTTGAAGCTGTTACGAGGCATCAGTCGTGCCAATGCCAACGGAGGAAACGGTCTAGCCTCAAGAAAATCCAACAACGGCAACAATCACTGTAATGGTAATCAGCAACAGCAGCATCATCATCAAGCAAACGGGAGCGGTGCTCTAACGCCTAATGGTAACGGTAGCATTAACGGTGAGCAGCATAGTAATTATCCTCAGCAGCAGCAGACGCCGCACAAGCATCATCTTCCCCAGAGTAGCGCTTTGACGCAACACAACAGTCAGTTCTACAGCAACTCTGCTAGCTCCACAAATCACAGTACTCCTTCCAACAGTGTTGGTGGCAGTCGTCATAATCCAAGATTTCACGCAAAGTCACAAGCAGCTACATCCATTGCGCGAGTAGGCGCTGTTCGAACACACAGTACATCCTCATTCTCATCGATCACGACCCCAACATCCTCATCGGCGTCAGCATCTCCGACGTCATCTTCCAGAGCACACAGCAGCGCCAGTGAAGTCCAACCATTTGCTATTGACACAGAGAATTCTGCTATCCACAATACAAGTAAAGTAGACAAAGGACATGTGGTAGTGGATGGTGCAGACGGGACACAAAACAATCCTTTGGTAGCATCTTGTGGAAGCAATCTTGGAATAGGTCATCCACATCGACAGTGGACTCAGTTTTTGACCAACGACATGGACTGCACAGGACCCAACTCGGATATTCGAGAAAAGGGGTTTGGAATCTGTAGGGACTACCTGCATGGAGCTTGGAAGCAGATTAATTCAAAAGACTTGGTTATCAAGAGAGTCAGGTAAGCTCGACTTTTTTTCTATGAAACTATCTATATTTGTATTCCCAAAATGATGTGTTTCCATAAAGGTTACGCAACGTATAAAAAAAGTACATTTAGAAAAGTTTTCGAATTACGAAAAAAAATAACGAAACGGGAGGAATTTAGTTTTAACACAAATATACCGGTTGTTGTTGTAAGGCTAATGTAACTCACTGAAATATAACTGTGCACCCGCAGCAAACACTATTTTTCGTGTTAGTTTGAGTCAAATGGTGGGATGATGCATTCAGGTCGGCTATTGTGCATGTGGACACTTGATAAATATGTACATTATAATTTGTAGTTTCATGTGAGCGAAGCTAACAGAGAAAATTAGGGAATAATAAAAAGTGTGAGTGATCATCTGATCATTGTTCACGATCAGCGACTCTTTTGACTCCATGAAGTATTTATAGCTGATCAAGCATGCATGTTTGCTAAGTTATGGCATGATAAGCTCTTATCTAACGCATACATTGGCACGAACATACATACATACAAAATTTCACAATCAGATTTACCCCAGTCAAGTAGGCCGAAAGAGAGAAATGTTCTATTTGCAATCTTCTATAAATGTCATTAATCATTGAGCACATTTTTACTGATTACTACTTTTTTTGTTTTGGATAATAATTTTAAAAAATTCATTCAAAAACCTTTCATAAAATATCGTTTAGTACCTCAACAAAAACTAATAAATGCATGGGATTCCAAACTCCCCCATCATGTATCAAATATCATGATGAACATATTTAGATTTATTATTAGACTTGTGTCAATCATAGGATAGGATTCTTTTACTATTATTACTATAGGAATTTATTCAATACATTTAGAAGAGTTGGAGGAAATGCTCATTTGAATTGGAGCTGACGACATTGGTAGAATGCTTATTGTCATTTGCTAATAAATAACAAAATAAGCACATTTTATTATCCTATTCTCTACATGACTTGTGGCTCTCATCAGCAGCACACTTCTGCTTTAAAATGGGAGCACAAACATACCCAGGAGGGAACGTGCTCATCATGATATATATGCTGCGCGGCCGACGGTGGAATGTCCAAGTCAAGTCCAAATGTCCACACCAGAGACGCTGTAAATTTTGGATATTTAGATGTAATGTGCCTAATTACATTTGCATAGCTATACACAAAAACCAACCGATATCTATAGTTAATTATCCTCTAGCTTATTCCATATATATATCTAAATACAAATACATACATACGACATGCTAAATACTTTGAAGATAATGTAATTACGTCTACTGTAGCTTGTAGCAGTTCAAGTACTTCATAGCCACCTAAATATGATTAGCATCGTAACATTGGTAACATAACTCTCCATCAGTTTTAGCCAGAGCGAGAGAGTGTGTGAAATATATCATGTGCTATGCCATTGCACATAATATTTATGAGCATCAACGAGCCACTACTACAGAGATTATTATTATTATTTCTTTGTAAATGATTTGCGTTTCTACAGAAAGCAAAACAAGAAAATGGATACCATTTAAAGTAGAAAGAACTGATTGTTCATTTTTACTTTTATGCGTCATCCTGGGTCGTCATCGTGGAATATTATAGCTACTTGTTGGCGTTGAAACGATATGAATATATATTTTTAATATCTTCTACGAACAAACGCAACTTATTTATTTTACTGCGTTTATTTTTCACTAACCTCTTGTGTCAGACCACAGAAAATGTTAATGACGATGATAATTAGCAACAAACGAAATTCAATATTAGAGTTATTGCTTCATTGCTTCCACGCACATTAAATTTTAAAGACGCCATAAAATTCAATGTTCAAGTTGTGTTACCAAACAGCTTGTTATTATTTTTTGTTATGGTTATTCTCTCTGTCCGTCATCCTATTTATATTGCTGCTACCTTACACGGTCGTAATATCCATATGCTCAGAGAGAGAGAGAGAGAGAGAGGGAGAGAGAGACAGATGAAAAGATTAAGTTTGATGTGGGGGTTTTCCACTGGCTCCGTGATTCGGGAGGCGAAGGATAACAATGTATTTATTTTTATATGAAAGGAAGGTAGTTTTTGAGCCTCCGGTCTTATGATTTGAATGAATTTGATTGAATAGTAAGATCATTTTTTTAAGTGCTTGATTGAATTTATCTTTTAAAATTTGGGTTAAACATTAAAAGACAATGCATATTTGATACATCATATAATATGTTTCAGGTGATTCCGCTGATTGCTGAATTGTGTAGTAGCTGAAAACACACAAGTTCACGTGTTCTTTTGATTGAGTTATGTGGAACTGGCTTGAATATTCTATCCGTCGGCCCGACGTTACTTGTCATCATGTCCACACTCATCTCATATTATCGCATTCATCCTCACGTTATCTCTTGATAACGACAACTGATTGATGTTAAAGTGCGGCTGTTTGGGATGTGTGTGCATGCATCATGTTTTGATCATTTTTTTTCTTCTTGTTTTTTAACTTGACTTGTT
>JAHZNC010006219.1:0-13736 GCA_027744095.1 Zhuqinia jingwanae
TAGACAAAAGTGCAACATAACTTGGAAATGCACAACAAAACATGTATAATAATAAGCATTTAGTTCAGGCAAGCCTCCTAATATATCTTGAAAACAAAACACTAAAAAAAAGTAAGAAACATAAAAAAGCATTAAATGTTTCGTTTCAGTTTTACCGACACGTATCACGTATGTATAAAATATGCACAGGAGATATAGTTCACAGTAGATTTTTTTTTTCTGAGAAGGAACTGCATAAATATCGGAACCCTTATTATTGTTGTATGTATATATATGCCACCTATGTACATCATAAACATTTACCTACACATTATTGTATGTTTTTTGTTGGCTTATAAGTTGAAAACGTGTAATAAATAATATCAAGTTTAAAAGTGCTAAACAGCGGATGATGACAGAGAGAAAAAAGGCAATCTTCCGCGTGCGCTTTTTGTTTATTTCTGCTGATTTGATGAATGTTTTTTTTAAAATAAAAAGCATGCGTGCACCAAATGCTTACTTCTATTCTTAATGTGTATGAGGGCATTTTTAGAAAGGTAAACAGGATACAATGATATTTTTTTCCTTTTTGGGGCTACTTACAAACGGAATCAGTTGTTGCTGATGGATATGAGCTGAGCTCTCGGGGTTTGTACATATTTAACCCTTGTCCACCAACACATGCATTGTGCACCTGATACCAGAGGATTTATTGAAGGTTTCAATTGAACGTGTACAATAACGAAGGAATTTTCATTATTGTAGGGATATTTTATTTATAATTCTATTATGTTATTTGCAGTAGAGATTTATTCAGGATAATAAGTAGCATATATAATGTGAAGGTGTGGGCACTTGACAAATAAAAGGTGCTTTTGTGTCTTGTGAGTAGTGTCACGTTCACACACCCCAAAAAAATCCTCTCTTTTTTTTCTTTTGCGAAGGATTGTCAAATCAAAAATGTAAAAATTTGATAACTTTTTTCTTCTATTTTTGAACTTAATGATCCTTTATTCCTACACTTTCTCTCTCATGATGTTTAAAAATGTTGCATGTGGTGGAAATGCATTTATTTATTTTTTATAAAAAAATATATCAAGCTTTATATTTTTATTTTTATGGTAAAAACATTACCATATCAGACAGAGAGCATTCCGTGATGGACGGCTTCGATTATCATAAAAATGAATGTGTTATTATCATGTTTTTTTCTTTTGAAAATCATTATAAAAAGAAAATGATAATGATGATGGCAATGCCGGTGTTGTAAAGGTCGTCCTCCTCAAAAGTATTTGAGTATTTGTCATATCACCATTTCGTGTGTGTTTTCGAGTTTTGGTAGAGGGGTAGTCGGAATGCATAAATATATCTGGGAATGTGATTTTACTTTTCAAAATTTATATTTTATTTCAACAAACTTGAACAAAAAGGAATTATAGTCACTGACGGTCTGTCGTTCATTTCTCGAAAAAAAAAATATATTTTGATGCTGCTGTTTGTTGTACATTACCATTCGATTCCATGATAAATGACGATGTTGTTGTTGATGATGATGACGATGATCATGCAAGGGAAGTTGCATCCGACCCATCCTGTAATGATGACATGTAATTTTTTCGGATAAGTACATAGAGCACACAGATATGAAATCGGTCATAATTACATGGAGAAACCACATTTTCATCTAAATTGCATGTAATAGTCAGTGCATTTCACGAGAGAAAAGAGCCAAGTATTGATATTATTATTTTTTTCCTTTCAGTTTTGAGTTGGAAAATGAATTTGTGTGACTGTTGACTGTTAAAAAATTCCTTTTGATTTGTTTTCTACATTGTCATTATTTTCGGCTGGAAAATTATGGCTTTCAAAAACGTGTATTTCTTAAATATTTAGTGAACTATTGGATCAAGGAGGCAACTATGTACGACGTATGTACATGTATGTGCACATAAATGTATATTATCTAGGCACATATATGTGGATTGTGGATGTGGTCAATCAAGATGATGATGATATATTTACACATTACAAGGTTTAAGACATGATAAACCATGTCGTGCACAGTTTCTTGAGAGAGAACCAGACGTTTTTCGATCTTTGTGTAGGGTCTTCTCCTAAAAGAAATTACCAAGAATAATTACGAAGGTTGATTTATAATATATGTCTGTAGTCTGAACTCTGAACAATTGTACAATGTTGTTTCATGAGAAAAAGGACAAGTGTGCAAGAATTCCTACTATATTGCTACATCCAAATCACACACAATTTATTTAACAATATGTCTTGCGTTTTAGGCTTTTTAAGGGGGAAAAAAATTTCGCAATATATTTATGTTTGCATGATTCAAATCATTATATAATTTGTTGTGCAACAAATAAGGATTATTACAAGACTTCTTGTCATAATAGCAGCAAAAAATATATACAGCACATCAATTTAGTTGCATCCAAACTATTTTTTTTATAGTCCAGCGACTTTTGGTTCTGTGTGTAGGGTGACTTTATACTGCATTCTTTTTTTAAAGCAATTTTGTCTGCTTGTTTCCTTTGCTGCTATTATTTTCAAATCTTTAAGCGGATAAGAAAACATTGTTTTATTTCAAATGCCAATCTTGTAGATCCAATGGAATGACATGGGTGTAATTTTGAATGTTATTACAGAAGTAAAAGGAAAAGGAAGAAAGCCGTTGACACGCTGTCGTCGTCGATCGTCCTTTTCACATATTCCGACGATGGGCACAACCCTGTGAAGACCCGTGATGCAAAAACGCTGTCAAGGCATTACAGATCAGCTCAGGCTCAAAAGAGGAGGAAGAATCACCGAAATAAGAATCGCAAACGAAATCGCTAAATGCATACATATATACCTATTTATTCCAAGTACATATTATACTTGCCCATGTCCTTTTCAAGTACTCAAATTTGAGGTTTTAGAATATAAAGAAAAGTAGTCTGGAGTTTTTATTTACCCACTTTTTGTGTGGGAAAATAATTGATTGTTTTTACCATATTATATGTTTTGTGTTTCTTGATTGCAGGTTATGCAGCGTATTACTGTTCCGGTGAATGTCCTTTTCCAATGGCGGAACATTTGAATGCCACAAATCACGCAGTGATCCAAGCCTTGGTCCATTCGATGAATCCGGCTCTTGTTCCCCCACCATGTTGCGTGCCAACAAAGTACTCAAGTCTAAGTCTGTTATATACCGACAGCTCGGATAAAATTGTTCTGAAAAATTACAATGAAATGGTTGTCGACAGTTGTGGCTGTAGTTAGTCATCTTTCTTTAAAGATAAAAAATTACCCATATGTATCCTATTCAATCGTAAAACGAGTTGTGCAGTACTACTTTAACCAAAAATCAATGCAGCATTATTATTATTACTATTACATAATATTTTACATAAATACATATCTAGGTAATTTTTCAAAAAGCAAAAAAAAAAAATTGAAAACTTTCTGCAGTATCATAATAATATATAACATTATTTGTACAACCACATATTTGTTTTTTTAATGGCATCTACCAACAAGAGTATTATTTTGTAAATGCATGCATACATATTTTTATCTGGGAAACGATGCCAAGGTTTTAGAGCTTTTTTTTCTTTCTTCTTTGGTTTGATAATCATTATCATCTGCATCATCAATGGTGGTGAATGAGTAAAAAAAATTAACATTGTCGGCATCTTTGATGTTAAAAAAAAAGTTTTGATGATGTAAAGAAAGGGCCAACAAAACAAGGAGATGGGTTAATTTTTGTGGGCATATTTTAAAAGGGCAATACCACCGGGCTCCAAAGGGTAAGAAAAGCAGGATCATGGTAGAATATATCAAATTATAATATCATGAACGCTGCATAATCTAGAACAAATTCTTTTGTATGCGCTCCCAGGCGGAAGTCATTCAGTAACGGAAGATACCGGAGTTCATTTTATTTAAATAACAAAAAAAAGAAGAAATATATGACATAACTTTTATGATTATTTACCTATTTACTTTCAACATTATTCTGTGTGCTGGTCCTTTGTCAAACCTAAGTATAATATATTTGCAATATATTTACATTACTGTTACTGTTATAATAATTACTTTACTTTTACATTTATGACTTATTATTAAGCAAGATATATATAATTTAAAAGACCCATAGCTTCTAAGTAAACTCGTAAACCCATAAACTATTTGTTATGGATGAAGTACCTTAAAAATCAGCATAATTTTAAACTATTCAAAAAAAAATGAAACATTTTAATGTACATATATTTTATATTCTTCACATTTTAAGATATTGTTTTAAGCTGGGCATATATTTTTTAAAATGCAATGCACAGAGATGTAAAGTCATCCATACTATTTTGTAAATACATACATACATCGTTATACAATTCTGCTGGAAAAATTGATTCGAAAGATACCGAATTATATTTTAAAACTGCATTAAAACATAGGTAATTTGTAATTTACTCCATATGCATAGGCATATATAGGTATGTAGGTATATATAATGTATACATAAAATAAGGTTGAAAACATTTTCTTTCAAGAAAAAAAAGACAAGCTGAAAGGAGGCTATGAATAATACATAACGTAAATGCATATTTTACCGTTTTTATTAATATTTAAAAAAAAAACCAATCCTATGCACAAAAGAGTGTAATCGAGCGGTTTTACTATACTGGAAATGTGATAATTTTGTTGTATGCTTGGCCTATTAAATTTTAATTGTACATTTTTGTAAAAATGTCCGTATATATGTATACTTAGCTGGTCGCGATGTAAAATTTTGCGCTTTACATAAATGAAAAAAATACCTCAAAAGTTATAAATAAATGGAAAAAATGTATTGATGAAAGAAACAAAAATTGAGAATGTAAATACAGCTGAAACTTTGTATGAGAATTATGTACATACTAGCATTTAAGGCCAGTTTTTATATCAATAATAATAAATAAGAAAGTTATCATCATAAAAATTAGAGAGATGCAATGTTTTACGATTTATTTTATTTGTATTTTATTTTAGATAACAAAAAAAAGTGGAATGGAACAAAAAAAAAGAGAAGAAGAAATGTTCTAATGCTTTGAATTTTACGAATGTTCTCTATAAGTATCATAATTAGTAGTAGAATAGAAGCAATCAAAAGTCAGATATTTATTTTTCGGATCGATAAGTATAAAAACAGAGCGTTTTGCAATGCAGCACTTTGTTACAGTAGTCGTTTGTTGGGAAGATTCTTTGTGGTGAGATTTTAACAAGTAGATCGTATACAATAATATGAAATAAATAAATATAATGAGTATAAAAATAAGAAAGCTATATAAACATAATAATGTAACTGAAGATATCATGTACCATGTTGATGATAATAGATAACAGGTTGAAAATCCGGAAAAAAAAATTATTAAAGCTGAATGAAAGATGAAGAATATAATAATAAGCTCTTGTTACCTCGTTCAAGATTTTTGCGTTATTCACGACACGCCACACCACACATATTCCATATTTAAAAAAATATCATCATAATATCATCATCATAATATCATCATCATAACAACCCATCATCATACAAATTCATTTTTATTGCTTTAATGCATTTTTGAGAATTTGAACATTGTCATAAAAGTGGCAACAAAATTATTAATATTATCTTGTGAATAGGTCGAGAATCTAATTTAGATTTCTTTGTTGAACAAAAAATTAATCTTGACAACTGACACGGCATTTGACATGCGTGTCCCTACAAAGACACAAAAAAATCAGGCATACAAAAATTGGACAGCCGCCGCTTTCATTTTACTTTGTAATTATAACAAAACGATTTGCGATCCACATTGGTTATTGTTGCCAGATAGGTGATGGGATGACTCAAATGTAATATTTTAGGGATATAATAGTAATATATATGTGTAGTTTGAAATTTGATTTTTTAAACTAAATTCTCGCATGTTGTAAAGTGCACTAATTATTATGATTATCATCGTCGTGAATGACACAGCGGCATCTATTATTATGCATAAAGTTTTTAAAAACGTATCATTTCTTGTATAAAACATGTACCAATTAGCTCACCAAAAAAATAAATGTTTCAAAGAAAATGCATTCAACAATCATATAGATTACTATGAAATGAAGGATGATAAACTCCTACGAAATTGATGCCACTAAAAAATGGACGTACACATATGTGATACGTTCGTATAAATCATCATAAAATTATAGATGTAATTTAACATAACATGCGCAATGCATTTTCGGCATGTGAATTGCGAATGGTAACATGAGCACACACACTATATGCATGCATGTCATCCTTTTGTCTCAATAAACTTACATATTATGTGTACTTTTATTTAAACTTTTTTTATATATCTGTAATATCAAGCTTAAAATCTACAACAAACTAGTTCGTAGCAAATTTTGTATGATACAATATGCGCTTAAAGGTACCATGCACAAAAATTATTAGGTATATTATGTACAGTACGTAATGTGTATACCTTAATCACAATCACATCCCTAAAAATTTAGTAAGAAATCCCTTGGGTCACATTTTAATAATCACCAGAGCAGTACACACATTCAATAACGAATTATTAAGCCATGTTTTCTCCATTCTCCGTAAATATGAGTCAGTGCAGTAATTTAAAACTGTGTTTTAAAGTTGCTCATTATTAATTACCATTATTCATTTAAAAGCAATACAATATATGCTCTTTACTTGACAAATATGAACTAAATAAATAATTTGGAAGTAATATTAAATATGGAAGAATATAGTTTCTACATGGAATACTCATTCCTTCAAGAAAAACCTTCTGCGACCACCTACCTTGGCTTCTTTAAAAGCTTTTAATGATGACTTACGAAAGACCTCGGATACAAGCAAATGATTACTACCTTAAAGACAAATGGGGTGAGAAAATTTTTCTTGCGTACAAAAACATTAGTCTGACTTCTCAAAACATCCCACCACCCATAAATTATATAAAAATTCCACAGAAAAAAAAACGAGTGAGAAAGTGTCACCGTTCTTCTTGTCATTATTACTGTTGCATGGCTTATCTTATCACATGAGAGTGCAAATGGAATTTTTATAACGTTTTTCTCACAATTCCCTTTCCAGGAAAGTAGCATTACTTTTGTAAGATTATTTATTTTTCCATTGTTGTTTTTGTCATTCATCTTATATAGAAGGAAGCTTTTGCTAAAAATGTTTGTTTTTAACTTGCCGACTTTAAAACATTTTAACAGTGAACAGCGGCAAATTTTATGACACTAGCATCAAATCCACAATGAAAAAAATCTTATCTGGTATCAGTCAGATAGCTTTTAAATGTACTTTTCACACAGGCCTTTTTGTCGTCATAATTTTCTTTTTTTTTCTTTGACGAAGAAGGATTGTCAGAAAATTCCATCGTCGGTGATAAGTCAAAACTCATATTTATCCAACAACGTAAAGTTTAGAAAACCCTAATATATCGGCCACTTTGTTTCCATGTTGATTTTCCAGTGTATATAAAATCATTGTTTCAAAGTCATTTATCTTCACTAACTCAAAAAAAGAGAATACTGGAAGACCACCAAAGCGGAAAGAATCGACCACGTCATGGTTATTGAACTGAATAAGGAGCATTCCTAATACTTCACGTGTCAACAATATAGAGTGTATAACAACAACATACAACATATTCCTGGATACAAAATAATATTATTTCTTTCTGGAATGTAAAGAATAAAGTTTAAATTTTTAAAGACAATTCTGCGAAAGCAATAATAAGGTGAGATTTAAATTGAAAAAAATAAGTCACTTTTCCTAGCATTTCAATGGGATGAAGTGAGTATGCATACCACCTAAGTACTTTTATTTAAACGCCAGGGTTACACGATGTATCAATTTGCTTTGATTCAAGATTCAGGAAAAATGCCAATTTTTATTATCTAATTTTAGGAAAACAGAAACAACAACCGTTTAAAATGTATACAGTCAACAGTTCAACAGTTTTGAATTTAGATTTTTTCGCCGGGCTCACTGCTGATGATGTTATGAATGTTAATCGATGTTGGCATGCGCTCATGTATGCAATATTAATATTATGCACATACCTACACATATATTTTACCTATATGCAACAAAGTGGCCCACCCAAAAAAAAGAGAACCCTTGAGGAACGAATGTTCTGTGAATTTCACAACCACTTCCATTTCAATATATGTGATAGATATTCCGATAATTCTACAATAAAATAAAACAATAATCATGACCACTTTGAAGGAACACATGCCTAGCTGAGTCCTCATGAAGCTGAGTTTTAGAAATACATGCATATATATACACACGCAACAGGAAGAACGGCCAAATCTTCTCTGAAGCGATTACAGCACAATCATCATTATTTATTTTGAAGCCCTTGTTAAATTGAAAGATCCAGCTGAGTGAAAGACTGGAAATATTTCCCCGTTTGGACAACTTAATACGTACGTACCATCAGATCGGCATGTCATTCTTTTCAAACATTACATTGTCCATGTATTTTTTTCTTCAAGGAAAAAGAAATGGCGTTATTATGATTATAAGGAATCAACCAGACAGACCAGAGAGAAGAGAGAGAGAGAGAGAGAGAGAGAGAGAGAGAGAGAGCAAAAGAGACACTCGTTTCCGTGTTTCAGTTTTTCTTTTGCCGGTGGTGTGCTGCTGGACTCTGACTTACAATAGGTACATGATATTATTATTATGCTTACAAGGGATTACGTTTTTCCTTTTTTACTGTCAAAAGCAGCGCTATCGCTCCAAACCAAAGAAAAATATAATAATAACATTGAAAAATGTAAAATAGACCAACAACAGCGAGAAATAAAGGAATGACTCATCTTATCTCATTTGCCTTTCAAAAAAAGAAAAAGAAATAAAACATACACATTGTAATGATTAGGAAAGCGCGGAGAGAGATACAAGAGAACAAGAAGAAGAGTAACAAATAGAGGGGAAAACCAAGACGAAAAATAAGAAGAAGAAAATGATGATGATGTTCAGGATGATCATTGAATCATTGTTTAAAGAGCACAGCACCACATCATAAAAGCATCAACAATGTTATGCGTGTAATTGGTACTTTTGTTGGTTTTTCGGATGCTACGTAAGTAAAGTACGCACTACAGCAGAAAAAAAGGCACATTAAACCGCACTACCTCCTCTCCTCATTATTATACACTTTTGGTGGCCTTAAAATCTGTGTGGCAAAGACTGGTGGTAAAGTGGTAATTGTAGTAACAGAACAACAGAGTGGAAGAATGATGATAAATACAAAAATACGTTCTTCTTCATCCTCATCTCTCTCTCTCTCTCTCTCTCTCTCTCTCTCTCAAAGAAAAGCCTACAGACAAAAAAGAACTAAGTTGATTTTCTTGAATGAATTTTTCTGTTCCTTTTTTTTCTATCATCATCTTGTTCACTTCTTCTTCCCTTTTGCTAAATCATCATCTTATTTATTATCTGTGTCTCTCTACCTGTTTTTTTCATGGAATTGACAGGGAATACAAATACACGTAAAGTAAATAAATTTTTAGCCGACAAAATTACATTTTTTATACGTTTAACATTTGCTTGTTATTTGGAGGTCTGTTGAATAATGGAATGAAATAAAGGTGTGTGAGTGACGGTTTATTGGAAGACTCTAGTGCGTATTTATTTAGTAGTATTTTCTCTGCTCCTCTGGAATACAATATAATAACAATGTTTAGTGTTTGCCATTACCCTGTGTACTTTTTTCATTTCAGGTTAAATAATAAGACTATGTGTGTCTGTATTTCTTGTTATCAGCGCTGTCAAAACATAAAACAAACATTTTTTGTTGTTTGTGTGATGCCCTTTTCCCTTCTGGTTATTGTTTATTCTACGTCTCTTTTTTTTGCTTGTTCGTCGAATTTATGATTTAACAGTTTAGTTGAGGGCGGTTGCATGCACAGCACTTATTTTGTTTGTTGCCAGAAATGTAATGATTTTTTGTGAAGTAAATGAATGACAAAGCGTTAAATTCTTTCGCGGCAGGATATACATACTTCCAAAAGAGTGTATGTCATTAATTTTCTTACAGTTGCAAATGTACATAAATACATATTACCTAAGGAATCATATAACTTACAAGAACTATGGAAATATTTTGCTGATATTTTGACATTGTATTACGAAAATTCCTGTTTACAGGCTAATGTATACACAGGTGCGATGATACAATAAAAATTATACTGGGTATATGTGTATACTTTTGTACCGTCATGTTTAAATGGGAAGTCACAGGGCAATAAAAGACAAAATGGAACAGCATTTTATTTTCCTTTTGAAAAGCCGGTATGCATATTTTGACAAGTCATATTTTGCACGTCGAAATGTGATGTTTTATGAAACACCCTCCTGATGCTTTGCAGTCTGAAAGAAGTAGACATCATTGGTGACCGCTGGATTACTGTTATTCCTTTAAGATTTCAACACCATTTTTTTCTTCCGAATTTGACAGATGAGAGTAAATAGAAGGTAGGTACTGATGCACGTTAATGTTTTTCCATTAATGCCCAGTGTTGCAACGTTTCAATGCAATCATATTATATTACACAATTTTTATGGTAAATGCAAAGTTTTTAAATAAAAATCTAGATGCGTTAAAACTTTCAATTTTATTGTTCGTATAAATCGTACACAACTATTAATTATATACATACTACATTATACGCTATTTAAAGATTAGGATTAGATTTACACAGACGCTCTTCCGTTTCAATATTGAATGGTAGACAAGTACATCTTCCAGGAAGATTCAAACTTGACTCCTTACAAAAGGCTCCTTCTACACAACCTGTTTTCACAGCACTTATGCACCTGAGACCCTCTGTATCCGTACAGCATTGTGCTCCAGAAAGTCCCACGCAAGTGTTTGTATCTGGATCGTATACGTGGAGACTGTCACGACAAGCACATATTCCTTGTTTGCAAACTAATGGAATGTTGGTATCACACTCTCCTTTCCCATAACATAGCATCCCTACACCGGCAGAACAATATCCAAATCTTGTCTCAATATAGCCATGTTTGCATACACACCTAAAAGACAGACCATTTGGTCCGAAAGATTTACAAACGGCGTTTTTCACACATGTATTGCTAATTTTGCTGAACCGAACTCCAATTTCTGTTGATGGGGGAGTACAAGAGCCGCCTACTTTGCTCCGACAACTTCTTCCTGCAAATTGATAGTTCTCCGAGTTTTCACATTCACACCGGTTATCAATGCACACTAAACCAGCTTCATAATTACAAGTGTCCTTATTTGTGCAGTACTGCCCCCAAGAGAGTCTGCACTTTTTGTCGGATGTGGCATCAAAACTTTCTGTACAGTTACACCGGTGAAGGTTGTTATCACTGGGAACGCAATGCGCATAAGTGATACATTTGTTGTACACAGGATCATCAGGATCGCAAATTTCTCCTACGAGTATTCTATTAAGATTTCCATTATCAATTAGCTGCTGTTGTTGATTATGCTGGCCGTTAAAGTTTCTATTTGGATTTCGTGATTGGCGTCGTCCCTCTGGTCGGTTATTTCTATAGATTACCCCTCCTGTGGGTGAAGGATATGAGGTTCTGTAGCCGTAAACATTCTCCATACTCGGATTTTGATCCCACCATGTTGTATCGGGCGACGAGGTTGTAGAGGAGTAATCAATGGAATATATTATCATGAAAATAAGAATGGAATATGAATATGCTGATGATGAAGTCCCTTCCATTGTAGCTAATACGGAGCGTGCACACATTTGTTGAAAAAAGGTGTCGCTTTTATATTTGTTGAGATATGCTTTATCGAAGCGGAGGGTATAAAAATCAATTTCACAAGGTGGCTAAAATATTATTGTACTACTGACAAGCTTTCCTCTGGAAATAGAAGTAATGTTTTCATAGGCGATTGAACTCGTGCATGACAAGACTAGCGCCTGGAATCTAGCTGCTGTACGTATGTAGCTTTACTTTGACGAGGAGATTTGCAGTCAGTGACAGTAGATTACTTTGACCCTTCCATGAGTTAAGTTAAGTGCAATATTTATATATAAGCATTAGTGGTTGTATGGAATTTTTTGAAGAAATGTATATAGCTGAAAAGTGAAGTGGACAAAAGTTTGAATTTATCTTGATAGCTTGCAGCTATTATTATTGTCATCATTAATATTTAAAATGGTCATGCGTCTCAAAAAAAACTGTTTCATTTCATAGGCCACTCACATCAACATGCGATTTAGCTTCCAAGCTACAGCAACTACTGTATTATCCGCTCTATAAATGAAAGTTAAAATGATTTGGCATTGACTAACATCTATACTTTCTGTGATGGGGTAGAACATGCAGCAGCATACTTGTCATATAGCATCATTAGACAAATTTTCAGACATGATAATATGACGTTGTGCTGATTATTACACTTACTCGATTTTTTACATCATCAAATTTTAGTATATACGTCATCATAAAATATAAATTATTCAAGGACACTCATCGAATTTAGCTAAACTGCTCACTTGATGACTTATTCATTTTATTCAACGGGTCAAAGTAATGGTTACTATTGAAAAACTTGTATGGATCATATAACCCCATATAATAAAAAGTATTCTTATATTCTACTCTGATATCGTTTAGGCATATGTATGTACGTTGTACACGTTTTATATTCATATAGGTACCTAAGTAGGAATGTATGTACGTTGTTAATTGATACATGTTATCAGTCATCTTGCTGCCATTATAATTTTGACATTTTCAAGCTTTTAAAACTTTTTGTAGATGTGTTTAGGTTTCCATTCGAAAAGTTAAGTACTATGAAATTGTGTTGATGTAGAAATTCATTACAGAGTTTACAAGAACGGCAAGAATGGAACTGTTACTATCCGTTTGCTAGTTGTTGTATGTAGGATGTACGTGCATGCGTTATATTATATAATTAACTTGGAACCTGAGATTTTCATGAGATTTGTACGTAGAAGTCGTAGTGTTGTAATGAGTAAAACAAATTGGAATATCGGTCTATAGTGCTGATTTTCATAATAGCGAATTGTGTTCATAAAATAAAATATTTGACTCAACGCCTTTGACTTTCGTCACTCTCATAAAATTTCTTGAAATGTTCTTTGTTGAGATGATCTATTACGTTTCAGCATGTCACAGGACAAAGAAAAGAAAAATAACTACATAAGCATATATTGTCGCAGGTCTTATGCACTCCACATAGTTTCACATATCCCCATTCTCATTCCCCGTTTCAAAGTAGGTTTGGCTCCCTCCCAACCTTATGTTGCTTTCAGATATACCACGAGACAACCAGCTCTTCAAAAAGGATCTGCACTTCACAACTACAGCTTCTTCTCTCCGTAACCTTCACCGTGAACATATCTCTTCTCGCTGCACGCAGTCCTTCAGACAAGTGCAGCCATTTTTATATTTTCGTTCTTTTATGCTTTTCATATCTTTTCATTGTTCCTTTTCCGGTTAGGATTCTCTTTGTAATTAATTAATACGTTTAAGTTAAAATCTAAAGTTATTCATTCATTTACTTTACGATAAATAAAGTATGGTTAGTAGCAAGTGAATCTGCAGAATATAACGAGTTCATCTTATTTAACCATCTGAGTTACATCATCATTTTCCCCAGCCCACGGTCGGCGATCCCCACACACCCATCTTCTTCATCCCCATCCACCTCACCAGACCATAC
>JAHZNC010006220.1:0-11832 GCA_027744095.1 Zhuqinia jingwanae
TTGGACGATGCCAACGAACACAATATCAGCGCGCTAGTGGACACACAGTCAGTCGTCATCATATCTAACTTAGAAAATGAAGATGTAATGTAGACAAGACTGCTGATTGTACAATAATATCAGTTTTAAGGTAAAATAAAGTACATGCAGCAGAGAAGGTATCATGCAATTTGTTTTGTCTTTAAATATTCATTCAGCTACATCCATTCATATTTGATACATGTACACCATTATTATCAACTTAACATCAACACGACAAATAACGATGTAGAAAGCTCACACATAACACATGACTATACGCGTTATTTTTGATTTAATAATATAAATTTAATTTTTAAATAAAAAAGGAAAACATTGTTTCTGGTTGTAATCGCAGTACTATTTTTAATATTGCTTTTATGTAGTACTATAACTTTGATTGTAATTCCTGTTCAAGGCGTTTTATCCATCTTCATAATAAGCCGTTTACACATAAACACGGTTACTGCATTGCATTGACGCAGACGATCCACTTAAATGCATGATGATATTACATTACAAACATTTGCCATGCTAACAATGTCATGATTATTACAGGCTACCTGAAAATGTATATATATATATAACATTCAATGTTTCAAATTATTTTATGCATGTATGTCAGCCTCATCATCAGAGAGGATAAAAATAATGCATCATAACTTCCTACCGGCAGCAAAAGAGAAAGAAGAACGGAAAATATAAAACTGTCAATTATTTAATACTTGTGCACGTAGCACATAACGTGGTATTGTAAGTGGTGGTGGTTATGAGAACGTTGAGCACCATTGTTTAAAAAAAAGACTTGGTTGTAAGTTGTAATACATAATTCATTTGCCACTATTATCATGAATCATCATCATGATGCTCACATTCAACATTTTGCATTATGATAAAATGATAACAACGTCTTAAAAGCTTGTTCAAGTCTTGACATGATGGTGTTTACCGCAGGTATTGGGTAAATACCTACACAAACGATGAAAGTAGCCAAGTCAAGTTTAGCACTGCTACAACAACAAAAACAGCAGCAGCAGTAGTAGCTGCGACAAATTTGATGTGAAGTATTATTGCTATTAATATGATGATGAGCCAAAAAGAACTCAAGAGGATATAAAACGACCACCACAAAAGAGTACAAAGTAAGCAGCAAACGCAGTTTTTATATAAAAAGCTAAAAGCTATAACACTAAACTACATACCTACTTAAAAGTAGTGTATCATAATTATCTATATACATAAATAAGTAAATAGGTGTACACATGTATTTTAAACAATGATGTGCACTCAACAAAATTTATAATTGGCGATGGGGTATGCTTGTGTGCGTTGCTGCTCTTTGTTTGGCTGGTGGGTAAATTACATAAGCAAGCAAGTGCATGTAAAGCTGGCAGGCACTAGATCAAGAAAAAAATCTGATTACTTCTTCTCGCCTTATTTGACTTATCTCACCGCAGCAGAGCTGCTTCCTTTTCCTCTTTTCATAAAAAAAGTGACAGAAAAATATGTTACAAATAACACAGACGAATGACTGACAGTAGAGGGGAAAAAAGTGTCAGACTTTTTACAAGTTGACGGCTCGTTGTATTTACGTACACACATAACATAACGTATTTCAAACTTGACTTGATTTGAAACATGTATTTACAAAATAAGTATTATTGTGCTGCATTATTATTGTTATTGTTGAAAATAGAAATTATATTTCTTCTTGTTTAAAAATAATAATGAAAACAATCATTTCAATGTTTCGATAATCATAGTACACGACAAAGTTAACTACGGCTGTGTAATTAGAGGCATCGATAAATGTTTCTTTCTTATTTTGTATGTGCTTTGTGCGTCTTTTCACTACAGCAAGCCTGCCAGCCCCATCTCGGGTAAATTACTAAAATTTTCTCGTGGCTTGGTTCCTCAAACAAAAAATACTTATATAAGCTTTTATTGTTGTCTTTGTTCAACAGTCTACTAGGTTACTGTTGCTGTGGATAGAGGGGCCTAATACAGGTAGGTGATTCTTTAGTTGAAATTTAAAATTCAACTATAAATCATGTCATAATTAATTTTGTAACTTACCTCTCTTGCAATGTTTGAAGTATCTCCATCATTTTCACAATCACTATCCCCGGTATCCGTGGTGCTATCCCCGACGGGAGTGTCACAAGACGAGAGACTTTCCGAACCAAGCTGAATTCCAGAATCGGTACTGGAAGTCGCCTCCTTGATGGTAGATGTGGAAAAGAGCTGGTTTACCAAATGCTGAATCTGGCAAAACAAAATAAAAAATAAATTTTATGAGCGTTACAGGTATATTGTCCTAATGAAATCATATAACAATTACGCAAAAAAATGACTGCCAAAAAATTTGAAGGCAAAATACCAGAAGAAATTTATCAAAAAAAAATGCAAAAACAAGATACTATCAAATCATAACCATTTAATGTTTTATTTACAAAATTCTCTCCTTAAAATGCAAACATGATGACTCACACACAAGCAGTGTGTTAACTATATTTATTCAAGATGTATTACAAATTTTCCCTACATGCATCACTAGATAAGCGACAAAGTTTAAAAAGCAAGCCAAAGGCTCATCTATGATCTCTGTTTTTTTGTGGTAATTTGATACGTTAAAGGAAACGAACCTGTAGTTGTGTCTACTTTACATTGAAAATGAAAGTTTCTTTTTTCTTTGCGCGGCACTCGTCACTCGTCATTTGCTTCCAATACATATACATGCATGGGATAATGATTATCATAACTTTATGCTGTAACAATTTAATAGCCAAGAAAAAATGTTGTATGCCTAAAAGGCACTAAACTATAACTCACTTTCATTCCATTTAAATATTTTAACAAACTGGCTGACAGTAATGATGAGGAGGAAGATGATTTTACTAGAATTATTGGTTAATAAATTTAAGGGGAGAAAATAGAAAAGGCAAAACAGGAACAAAACAAATTCCAATTTATAATTTATAGCCAATATGGTAACATCATCGATAGTAAAAAAATTAAATTACTATTACCACTAGTCTTATTTATGTAGCTATTTTTTTAGCATGTACAAATAGACAACAGCAGCAGCGTATAGGTATTCGGTTTACCAATTCGATAATTTTAGCTCCCTAAAAACATCATGTCTCATCTTGAAATCAATGGCTGGTTTTCAAAATATTGTCATCGCGACCATATGGTACATAACGTGTATCCTACTCAAACAGTATAGCGTTCAAAATAAATGCATTCGGAATACTCAAAAGAATAGACGTTCGAAGCTCGTTATCTTTGAAATCAAAAGATGAGAAGAAGGAAGAAAACAAAAATATAAATCAAAAGTCACGCTTTATCATTATCATATCATGAATCATCCTCATGAGTATAGCTATCTAACTACTGTACTGATTCGATTTCAAAATGGAATTGACATTGACAATTGAAATACACGATTTTCGCAACTTTATATTCAGGCGAAATCATAAAGGAGGCATAGCATGAAAACGAGTACAATTTCTAGAACTTTTTATAATTGCGTGCATTGCATTGCTCATCAAAATGTTCTTTCAAATTCACAAGAGAAAACTGAAATTCCCAGAATTGTATTTCAGCAATGATGAAGTTCGGTAGTATCATAATCATCATCATTATAGCATTACATATAGTTAGCATAAGATACCATGTGCCGTTAATGACACACAACTACATAATTCGAGTAGCTTTCGATAAGTTTCAATTGATACTACATTTGTTGTAGAGTTTGTTATCGCAACAAAAATATGGTTTCACCTCCACCAACAACGTTGAGAGCCAACTGTGGGGGTAAAATGCCGCAGGGTTATTGGCGGCCATATGCTGTAATACTTACGTGTGTGTTTATCAAATTTGCTAAAACCCGGTGGAAGTATGTGACGAAGCTGGGTGGTTTTCATTGTTACTATCACACAGGTTGGGTTGTGGCCCACAACTTGTGGGGGCAAAGCAAGACATACCTTTGATTGAAGAGTGTGAGGGGAATATTGTGCGAACGTACGGTATGACTGACAGACTGAATGTCTATTTTTACCAGTGATTAGCGTTAGCATGGGGCCCTTAATAGTCTATAAAAACACTGAATAAGTAGGTCTTACATACTCCACCGAGCACATATCACACACACACATACTTGCGTGCTTTATCATCTATTTATCAGTTTTCTTGTTGTTTGATTAGGAGGATAATACGTCAAGTCATGAGATGATGGCGGTCTGCGGAGAGGCGACGTAAGAATTTTAAAGAAAATAAGCTTGAGATGATTACGATGTGATAATCTCATTCACAAAGCAAGCAAATAAATAAATTATACTAGATTTAGTATACCTTTAGTAAATTCTCGAAGACAACCAGACAAGGCGACAGTGAATGTATCCTCGTGGCATAGTATGTACTTTGCAAATTGTAAAAGCATAAATTTAAATTTGCAACTATTGTAATTGTCAATTGTTATCGATAGGAACCAGACGAGTGTGGTTGTATAAAATGGCAATAAAATTAAATTTGAAGAGATGATGGGCAATTGAGGCTGGGCTACTGTTCAAGTCAAATTCGAAAGAGAAAATATGGTATTAGTTTTTTTTTGGATAGTTATATATTCTAACTACGTGTATAAATCAACAATCAAAGCCCATTGTTGCTGTTGGATTTATAGCAATACTTATTTTAGTTGACACTGCATACAGAGACAGTACTGTGCAGAGTTTTACAGTTCCCTCTCATTCTTGTTGCTAATAAATCGTTTTATTCAAATAACCTTAAAGAGAGATCCATATAATTTAATACCTTTTCAATAATAACTTCGAATTTGAATTGAATGGCTTGGCTAGAGAGAGAGAGAGATAGAGAGAAGGAAACGAGAAATGCCACGCAACAGGCAATCCACAGAACCAACTGTCCTTCAAAAAATATTTTTTTCTAGATTTATGATTGTGGGGGGATTGGCATAATAAAAAAGTAATTTCCTTCTGCTGAAGGGTAAAAATATATGTGGATTATCTTCGTGATACTCTCTTCCTTCCTCCTTGTAAATTCCCAAGCCTGACTATCAGATTATGATAACAAACTGGTAACAGGTCGAAAGAATTACCATATAAACATTATAGATTTTACTCCCAAAAAACAAAACTGGTTGATTCAGTTTCAGAATTTAAAAGTGGGGAACCATATAACCTGCCATCAAAAAAATTACATGTGGAAAAAATCGAAATTCAATTGACCACGACGGTTTTACTTTTCACGTTTGAATGGTCAGTTTTAAGGGTAAGGCTGATGCTGAATGAAAGTGTAACAACAAGAATAGCAAATAATAACATCATCTTAGGATTATTATGTAGTTATCAAGGTAGTTCCTCTCCTTCTTCAACCGTATTAATCATAATCATAAGTATTCAATAGCATCGAGAATCATAATAATAATAATTATCATCATCATCAATCCAAACAATATCTTTCCCTTTCGCAATCAATGAATTGAATTGCAAGCCATTTCAAAAAGTGGCATCGAGTAGAATTATTGTATAAAATTTTTTTACGTTTCCTAATCCCTGCAGCAGCAGCCTTTAAACAATCGGCATGCAAATTTATAAATGACGAGCCATATATAATTTGAAGGGTTGAACAAGTTGAAAACAAGAAGGGTACATACATAATGTATATTATACTATGTGAGTTTGTAAAACATTAATCTTGATGAATGTATGATTGTATAATTCAATCCTTTTTGACAATGTCCATTTGTTTATTTGATACTTATGGTCGTTCATCATATTTTTGATCGGAGAAAGTGACATGCAAATATAAATACCCAGCAGAACACATGACGAACTAAAACAATCAAAATCAATGATTATACAAAATACACGCATCTTCAATTATAATTTTTTAAATATTATTTTGTATTTGAACACATTACCTGTATATCCCTTTTATTTATTTTCCTATCTATTTTCAGAAGAATTAGCTTGTTTTCATATTGGAGACTCAACCAATTTCCAATTACGAATTTGCCAAGTTTTCTGCTATTTTGAATTATAATATGGAATAAAATATGTAGCCAAGGTAAAGTTGGTTAGAATGAGGATGGTGTCAATTGGATAAATTCTTGGATTTTTAATATATTTCGTGCGTCTTTTGCAATTTTCATTTTCTACTATCAAGTTTCATATTTTTACTTAACTGCCACACGGCTACAGCTCCCTTTTCCCTTAATCTTCAATATCAAAAACAATTTCAAAAGTACAAATATTTTATGTACCTGTTGTTTGTGTTTTCATGTTGTGCATTACACTCTAGTTTTACACCACCACCACAAACCAATAAACTGAAAGTTAGTGTGTGCATTTTTAAACAGACAACAGAAGCGATAACCACCATCACAACAACAACAATAACCGCAAACTTCTAATCTGACTTCTTCAGTTAATGATGTCAACTGTCATTTCTTTATTGTTTGAAAATTGAAACTACTACTACAACCAGTACAAAAAGAGACACATTTGTAATGCTTACAATAAATACATCACATGTTAGACTTGACGTGACATTTTACTTTTTTACAAAAAGACTTTTGAAATTCAATACCTAGCAAAAAAAGGTTAATCAAGCGTGCTTTTACGATGATCAGTTTTTTGTTGTTGCAAAGACGAGTTATTATGAGATAATTTTGTGGTCGCAGAGCAGTTGCACTAAAAGCATTCGACAGGATTCAGAAGCAAGTCGATTGTTAAAAGTCGTTCTCATCATATTGTCAGTCAGTTTAACAATATAACAACAAAAAGGGCTGTGCGCATTTTTTTTTACTAGTTAAGGATCTAAATTAACCACTTGAATCTTCTCTTCTTTAAAAAAAAAAAAATTAAATAAATTGCAATGCACGATGTGCATCATGCTTATATAAGCAGGCCACATAAATGAGAGGAGACAGTGAAAGTGCAAAATCCATTAGACCAAATCAGATTTATTATGTTACGCAGCCGAATTAGGTAAAAGTGAAACATCAAAGAAGAAGTTGGATAGTTGATTGCAGTTATTGACGTAAAGATAAATCAAATTCTGTTTAAGGTTGACTAGTAACTATGATGATGGGGAGCATACTTGTTTTTGCGCTCTGTCAAAACAATAGTACAAAATACACCTTTTAATGTTGTACTTTAATGATAATAATAATAAATACAGCACGTCGAGTGCGTGAAATGTCATTTTAATTATTACGATACGATGATGATGAGATGTCATTCAACAGATAAAGCTAAATTGATAGGGAACGTGCAAATTACACGTCAATTCAATCCTATCCCTAAATTCGCAAATCAAGTCTTGATGCGGTTTATATATTTTTTATTCTCCCTTTGAGGCCACCGGTCTGGTTTTGGCATTCTGCAATTGAATGACATGATAGGAGTGACAAGTTTTTACTTTCTTACCAAAATTAGCCAGTTGATAAATAATTTAAATAAATTAGCCATCTATATGAAATAAATATTGTTTCTGATTTGCTAACAAATTAGCTAATGGTAAAAAAACACAACCATTTATCTCGTATCAACCATTATCGTAATTGAGAGAAGAAACAGTAACTCGTACTAGTAACTCGGCCAGTTGTTAAAACTTGAAAGTTTTTTCTTCATAATTTAGCATTTGGATTGATTTTTTTTTGTGTGGTTGAAAAGTAATTGAATTGAATAAAGAAAAATAGATTGAATCAATGTGGCTGTGTTTTGTGTGGGGTATTATAGATAGTGCAGACTGCAGTGCAAAGACTAACAACTTGCTACATAAAATATTCTTTTAAAATTACTAGTTCTGCGGTAAAAATTAGAATGTTATGATCTCATTTGATGAAATGAAAATAATAATGATGTTTGATGCAGGCATATATGCGTGTAAATGCATGGTAGCTTATGATTTAAGTAAAATTTCCTTTCAAAACAGTTAATCTTCTGTTGTATGAATGATGATATACGAGTGATATCGTATATATGTACCTAACAACAAATTTTCTTTAAAATCCGGTGACTCTTATGATTTCTTCCAACAACATGCCATGTAATTATATACCCCAAGGAGAAAAAAAGAGATAAATCTCTTGCGCACATTTCATTTCCCATTAAGTTAATGAATGACACCGAAAAAGGAAGAAATAATAAAAAACGCATTCGTCTCTTTTCAAAACACGGCGCATGCTTTTCTAATTGTCAGTGTAAATTGTAAGGCATGTAAAAAACAAAGAAAATGTAAAACATTAAAAATATTTTGTGTGATTATTATTTTAAACGACAGTCATTTTTTTGCGTCATTTTAAAGTACATTTTGCATACTCACACACGTACACGTCATATGTATATACACGCTCGTACATGTTTTTTTAAATGACTTACAAATTTGAACGAAAAAAATTGACTGCGGGGTAAATTTTTTAACTGTTTTTTTGTGCATCATAGTTTGATGATGATAATTCACGAAATGAATGATGAGACGATGATAGAGAGAGAGAGCGCGATCTCTGTCTAGATTTTATAGACGTGGTTGCCGGGGTTGATAAAAATGAAAAAGGGTGTGAAATGACTGCTCATGTAGGTAAGTAGATAGGTAGGTTCACTCAGCACGTAAACGCTTTTAAATAACGATAAATTGCGGACAAAAGGTTGGTGGGACATGAAGGAACAAAAAGGAAAACATATTTAATAGATCACATGTTTCAGTAAGCCAATTTATTAAACAAATTTATTTGTCTACTGAGGAATATTTTCTTGTACAATAAGTGATATTGGAGGAGTTACTAGAATAATGTGTAGTTAATTGCTGGTTTACTTGTTAGGAAGAAACATTCAAGTTTTATTATGACTCATTGGCCATTCACTTGAAAGAATTTGTAAAACTAATTAAGCAGCAGCAGTGTTCAATGTGTGCATATACCTTGACATGACTGTCACATAGTCACATAATGATATTGTCTATTATTCGTACGATAATTATCCCAGTGAGCTGGTTCAAACAAAAAAAAATGAAAAACTTCATATGTACCTGATTGGACATATTCAAATGCAGGTTTGGTGACTGGTAACAGACGCTCAAACCGAAGAAAAAACTCCGCAATTCTCAATCAACCGAATGGGTGCGTAAAGTTTTACAGGGAATACAATTTAAAAAATCAATTACCCAAGTAGTATCGGATATTTAACGAGCAGTGAAATACTTGCAACGTGACAGAGAAAGCTAATTGTCTGGGGTGTCCGTGTAAACAACTTATTTCAAATTCATTATTATTTTATTTTTGTGTACTACAACATTTTGTAAGGTTATAATTTTTTTAACGCGATAAATTTGCGTATAGGTATTTCTTTCTTTTAAAGTTTTAGCAAATTACTATTCAAACATCATACACTCTTAGCACAACGCGTAGCAGCAGTGGACGGTTCCCTAATGATTCAGCAAATTATTATTATTATTATTATTACTTCGATTTGGACGTGCTGTACGCATCAAGAGCGCACATTGTTGTGCTGATGCTGATTGTAGTGATGATCATGATGTCATTGTGGTATGCATGGCGTCTTTCGTTCCTGTGATGATTATCAACTATCAATGTTATTATACGCATATTAATGATAATGATGATGATTTTGGGGGTGGTACCCTGGTGATGATGACGTTGATAATTACATGATTAGATGTATGACTATGATTACACGTTCTGGGTAAACACAAGCTAATGTTAGATAAATACATATACTACCACCACCACCACCATCACCTAACTTACAACATACCTATGCACAATACAAATCAAATCATGCATTCACACCGCATGCTAACAGGCTAAATGACAAATAACAGCACATGGGATGCTGAGAGGGTGGAAAATGGGAAACATGCTCAAATTGAATAGCAAACTCTCGGGGTAAAAATATGTAGGTAGGCAGATTTTTTTTTCTCCCAGCGGAATTGAATAGGCAAAGATACAAGATGGTATAATGGTACATGTTGCTGCTATTGTGCTGCAAGACTCACAGAGAGAGAGAGAGAGAGAGAGAGAGATGCTTTTACAAGAATATAATAAGTAAATAGTAGATACCTATATATTTTTTCTTTAAATCTGAAGTAGTGTAACATAAATATCCCAAAGCCCAAACCCTCCAAATTCACACAGTGCGTTCACCTCAAAAGACTATCCGTCCGAGCCGAGCACTTTTTACCTTAAGTATGCATTACCAACAGCATGATCATTATATAATAATATATAGTGACGAAGAAGAAAAAAGACGACGACACTCTTCGTCATAATATCATTATGAATTCAAGGAAGATAACAAAATGTTGTTGTAAAAACTTGCGAAAAAAAGTTTGTGCACCGGCAAGGCTTCAACATTATCATTCTTTTGTTGAGCTTGAGATGCTATTGTACACTTACATTACAATCAGACGATATGTGTGAATAGGATTTTTTTTGTTACCATGAAAAAAAAAGATAGAAAACAGCAATATAATCTTATATTGTACTGGTAAAAAATAAAAGATTCGCATTATTATTCGACCGTAGCAGCGTAAAAAAATTTGGAGAGTAGAGTTGAATTGGTAATTAATTTTTTGACAAAAAAAATCGTAAAGTTAAAGAAAGATACTGTATAGCTACGTAATATACATGCATACATACGTGCATACGTACTAATAATAATAATGAACCAACTATAAAATCTGTGAAGTTCATTTGCATACAAATGCACATTAATAACTCAAAAAGGACGTTTAGTTTAGGAAATAAAAAACTGCATTTGCATTGTACCAATGCCGAGCTGTTGTCGTCGTTGTCCCACATGTACACAAAAAGGTTTTATGATGCATTTTTTTTCAGTTGCAGAGATTTGTATGTACGTGGAACTACATTAATGTTACCATATATACCGTGTATGGCTGCAAAAGGAATATATATTTTTTTAAAGCTTGGTTTCTACTGTACCTAAATTATTTAGTCGTCCTGTAATTTATTTTAAGGAATCATATTAATAATAATAATAATAATATACGTTACGTACATGTATAGTCGTTATTACAGCATTTGAAGTACCCATAGTCATCAAGTTTAGTGGAATGTAACACGTTTCCAGAACAAGTAAGCAACTACTGTGGAATGCCTAATTTTGTTAAGGAAAAAAAATCTTTTAGAGAAGGAATGAAACAATGCAAACAAACCTTTGCAGGTATGTGCATGCATACCACCAAATTCAATGCCTGCATATACATACCTATATGCATATAACAGTTCACAAGAGTCTTTTGTTTGCACTTTTTTTTTGTGATAATGGGCATTTTTCATTAAACTTAAAACGTTTCTTGTACCGAATATACCAATTTGATATTGTTTTTAAGCAAAAATTGCATTTTGAGAGGAAATGTAGTATGAAGTTCATGCAATCCCCGACTGAGTGAGAAGAACATTTTTATACATTTTTACAGTAACACGTCACGTATGAGTACTTACATGTTTTAATACCAGTAGGAAATATTCACACGCACGGAAAATTGACGAGGAAAACAAGAACATAAAGAAGAAAAAAATTAATATTGCATTATTATAACTATTATTCCTCATCACTCCGTGTATACTTTTAGGTTGGCATGTATGCTACATGTTATATTATGTAAAATATTATTTATGCCCAGTATAGATTTTATAAAGCCAAGAGAATATATATTTTTATTTATTTGTGTGTATCTCAGAGATGGGCAAAATACTTTTTTGTCAAAATACAAAATACAAATACAAAATACCTTTGCTACTCAAAA
>JAHZNC010006222.1:0-28377 GCA_027744095.1 Zhuqinia jingwanae
GTTAGCTTTTAAATGTTGTAAGAGCAATAGTAATTATCATTGTTGTAGTTAGATAAATATTTTTTCATTTTTGTGTCACTCATGGAAGAACATGGGAAACTGTGAATTGAGAAAGACATGTGAATAAAGGTCAATATCAATATCAAGGGTTATGGATTGCTGTTTGGGCAGTTCGCAACTGTTATGGTGTTTAGGGTTCAAAGAGCAGAATGATAATTTCTGATTACCTGTGAACACTTGAATAAAGCTCACCTATCAATCTTGATCCTTTGACTGCTAAATTATTATCCATCCTTGTTAGGAAGGACAAAGATGGGAATATGATTTGGAAACATGTTTTGGTTAGGCAGAACATGATGATAAATCATGGAATGGAGAATAAAAGTTTTGAATTATTATTATTAGTGCTATGGAAGGTTATAGTTTTGAGGAAGAAGTGTATCATTGTATTGTTCCTTTTGAATGTATTGGATAACCTGTGTATCTTTTTTTCATGCATGTACAAGTATATGAACGGGAAAGTGGTCCAACATGAGTAAAAAGAGTGAGTTGGATGCTTGGATGATGATGATGGTGAGAAGGGAACAAAGACTCTGGAAGGATTCCAGCCGAGTCGTCGCTCTTCGTGTCCCAGCATTGGGCTTATGTACAGCGCTACAGCTACATCTTATTAAAGCCCAAACACAAAAAGTGAAATACCTGTCCTTGCAATGCAATAATAACAAGGCAATAAGTGTCCATGTTAAAGTCACATCCAAACATTCGCAATTCTGGGCTCCCATTTAATTACTCTCCATTTAAATAAGTGGATCCCAAGTATAAGTCAGACTAATTTAATTATTATTACTCCTGCATTAGCACTTGGAATGAGTAAGAAAAAGGGATATTTTGGGGGAGATGGGAAGGGGACACTTGTTGCTACGGGAACTATTCCCATGGATATTGTTGTGCAACAGACATCTACTTCATCCGGAGTGGTGGCTGAGCCCTTGGCAACAGTAGTAGCTCAGGGCTCTGAGATAAATGCTTTTATCTTCATTCTGGAAGAGGTACAAACATGCATAACAAAACACCCACTCATCATCATCCACTACTACTATTCCACTAATTAGCAAACGTTGTGTAGCAAGCAACAAATTCTAGTCCCCGTTTCTTATGTAATGCCTTATTGTTTTGTTTATAGATTTGGGACATGATCTTGGAATTTGTGGGAGATTCCAAATCTGTGCACAACGTGTTTTTGGCGAATCCTCCATTTCGGGACACTTTCCAAAGTAAAATTTCGATCTGGTTGTTTGACCAGGTAACAGTCTTTCAATCCTGTGACCTGGTTGACTTGCAATGGAACGTAACATTTGTACATTTGTAAATTTGTTGTAGGTTTTCCCACTTGTGCTTCCGTTCCTGAGTAGGAAAGATGTTCGGACGTGCACCCACGTGTGCAAGACTTGGAGGCGAGTGGTTTCCCATTTTGTGGAGGATCACCCATCCCGTCGTCCATACAATGAGAGGGCGGGCAACACTCAGTCTAAATACTTTTTTTCTTTTATAACACACCCGGAACCAGTCAAAGATTTAGAGGTCCAATTTAAGACGCTCGAGTCGTTGGAAACGTTGCTGCGGATCGGACCCAAGCACATGAATCCTTTTATCGGAAGGTCTGTATCCTTCCATTACCTATCATCCGTATCAAGCAACGACGAAGTGGCTAAGTTTGCACACCATGCGGCATTGCTACTTGAGGAATATGGCAAATATATTTGGTACTTCCAAATATTCCGCCATCCTGAGCTGGAGTCGGCCCAAAACTTCTTTGACAGGCTTAAACTGAGCCTATCTCTTCTACCAAACCTTCGATCCCTCCATGTTATCAGCACAGGAGGAATGGATGAGTGTGAGCCAGTTCCCGGAGGTACTCAGCTCCCGCCACTTGCTCGTCTGGAATCCCTAACCCTGGAGAATATTCAATGGAATTGGCCGTCCACCACTTATCTGCCCAGAGAAATTCTTACCGCCCTCCTTCGAAGTTATGTGAGGCAGCAGCTGGGATTCTTGTGCTTGCCGCTGTTGGATGTTAACAGAATGGATTGGATTTGTGATGTCATTCGTGATGTTGATTTCACTGGGTTAACTGAACTCCAGCTGGTGAACGTGGACCGTTATGCCCACTCGGATCTCACAAGAACTTTCTTGTCCTCTTTGCCAAAGGTCGGCTTGCAGAAAATACAATTTGTGGGAGCGGAGATTGATGGGACGCTTCTTCAAAACTTGTTTGGCGTGAGGGTAAACGTGCTGGATTTTGACAGGACACCCTTCTCTTTGGGCAACTACTGCAACAAGGAATGCGTAAAGGCGCGCAAGTGTACAGTTTGGGATGGAGTAGCCATCAATCTGCCCCACGTACATACTTTGTGTATCAACAACCAACAGCTGTCCGACAGCTACAAGTTTCTTGGCAAGATCCCCTCACTTCAGATTTTGGAGCTTGAGTGCAGTTTGGGCGAGTTGGTAGGTTCCTACGAAGAGAAAATGGAGGACATGCGGAGACGACGGGTGAAGATGATGAAACGGTTTGGCTGCCACTATTGCGAAATTAGCGAGGAATTGAGCAAGTGGGTTGCACAAGAATCTACAGTGGACGAGTCCCTGATCTGGAACTTGCTCACCGGCTTGCAGACACTCAAGGTCTCCTACTTTTTCCAAAGGAAGGATGCTGAGCGGAATGATGAGATGGTGTCTATGAAACGAATTTTCACTCATTGTAGAAAGAACTTTGTCCACTAAATGGACCTTCACACCTATTATTGGTGAAGGAGAAGCTCGAAATGAGGTGAAATGGTGGCGTACAAAAAAAAGGTTTTGTGCTACTAAATACTACCACTACTACCACTACTCCTATAATAACATATTGGATTATCATTATCCATTAGATTGGGTCATAATAATTAACTCATTCCAAAGGTCTCGGCAAACAACAAAGTTGTCAGTCAGTTTGCCCCAACAACAATCTACATACACATGCATCATGGGAGCGAGTACTCTATTATTATTATTATATTTCTATTTTAGTATAGTATTCTATTTTAGAGTGTAAATTGTAGCTCTCGTATCGAAACTAGAACCTTATTAGCATACTTATTGTATCAAAGGTATATGATAAGCCCCGAAATAAATATTTAATTCACAAAGTAACCGAAATTGTATAATATTTAAGGAATGATGAGGAATTGAACATTACAATATATTATATACATGTGCATATACATCTACATATTATTATTATTATTATTATTATGTGAACTATGGATTTATATGAGCGGACAAGATTGGAATTGATGTGTAGGAGTGCAGATGGATTATGTAAGTATTATGATGGAGCAGCAGTGTGAAAATATCAAGATAGGTATCCCTTTGTCATCATTTCCGGAAGAATGTATGCCGGTTATTATAAAGGAAATGAGTTACACATAATTATATACAACAATATTATCTTGTTATACAATTCAACAATACATTCTTCTCTATATTCTTCCTGTCTCTTTGACCATGTCACGTCGTCACGTGGTATCTCTATCAACTATTAAATCCATCTATGATCTAATAATAATTCATTAATCTTCATTTCCATTTTTTAACTCCGTTCCACTATTGTTCATTCATTCCGCTACTCAGACTCAGTTGGATTTGCAATTCAAATAGACTGCAAATAGACACGACTAACAGACAGTTTGCATGGTGAAGTTCATTGTATTGGCAGCCCTATTTCTGTGCAGGTTGATTAAAGGAGATAGTAGTACTCATGCAATCTGTTAATTTATTTCCCTATTTTTTGCTGACGAATGATATGAGGTGGTGCGAAGTAAATTGGTGATGAGTGATGATGATGCTCCGCTGCACCTGTCTACTTTTGACAAGTGCATCAAACAATGTCATGTTCACACACACACAGGTCAACAATGAGTGTCGTTGCATCAATCATTGCCAATAAGAAAAAGACAAGAACAATAACTGTATCCCCACTTAACCATTGTCAATTGTCATGAAAACATAGCTACATGATGTGGTGTTGTGGAATGTAGAAAATAATAAAGGAAAGCATACCATCATCTCATTTAGCTGCAGGATCATCAACAAATTTAAAAAAATAAATCCTGATTACTCAATCTGCTGATCCTCTGAATTCATCCCTATAATTTGAGTACGTAATCTTTTGCGAACTTTGCTTGCACATGAGCATTCATATATCCTCATCATTCATTCATCATTCCATTGACCACCATTCAATATTTCTTATCATTATGTTTGGTTGATGTCGCCCATTGATGTGTACGCCATGCCATACCCAACTGCCTCATAATAGTAATGCAATGGTCTTTAGATTGGAGATGCCAGTTTTATTTGCACATTTACTACTACATTCATTCAACCGTATATAGTTATTCTTTTGTTTCCTTGGATTGCACGCTAGCTAATTGAAGAGAAAAAAATGATTTTTGAACGGGAAATCTAATGACGCAGCGGCTAGTCCCTCAACAACATCCAAATAAATTGTTGTTCAAGAAATGTGGCAAACTAGGAAAGAAAGGACATGTGTGGGCACCGGGATGATGGCCCTGCCTATCCATGTATTTTTCTTTCGGAGTCCGTGGAGCAGCATGGCTCCGCAATTGCACAATTGCACCGCACACTCAATTGTGGAGTAGCTACCTACACGCAAAATAGCAAGACATGAAGATTGGTTGTGATTGTGTTATGGCTGCTGGGCACGAAAGGTAGTAATACTAAAAAATCTCAAGATTACACACTTTTGACGAGCAGCATTTCAAAATTAAAGTTTGATTTTGTGGAGGGGAAACGTGGTGATGATGAAAAGCGGAAAGCTACAATAAGCTGTATAGTTTAGCGGTGATGGTGGTGCAAGTCGCACGCACACACACACACACACTCAATCCCAACTTTGGTGAGAGAGCTGCTTGCTAGGTTTTGGGAGTGCAGAGATTGAAGAATATGTTATTATTGTATTTTGTATCGATCCCTCTCGTTTTCCCCTTCCTTCTCACGCCTCCTTTCCTCATGCCTTTCACCTTTCCTTTTTGATCCTTCTTTGCACTCCCATAATACTATTCCCCTCTTATTCTTATACAGCCCTGCCGTAAGCATATTTATTATTATTATTATTTTGTTGTTATGTAGTGCCATTACAAGAACCACATCTGTGTGATGGAGCAGCAGCTAAATAGAGTAGTAGTACCGGATGAGATTTTCCGAAAGGAGGCGAGCCAAGGGATCTGACAACCATACAATAATACTACTGCTTGTACAATATGGAATCTGCGCTGGAGACAAGCATGACACGAGTAGCACATATTATTATTATTATAGATGTAATTCGACTTGAAAGAAAGTGAAAGGTTTGCCTGGAGAAAGAAGCGCTTTCTCCTCCGAACCGACCCGTTTCCTCTCTCTTCCCACAACTTGAGCAGCAGATGCACTTGTCGTAGTTGACTACACGATGCACCATCATGAACATGAACAACATGTAGCTGCTGCTCTCTCTCTCTCCCTTTCTCTCTCTCACTCTCTCTCCTCTGTCTACAGTCTCGCTAGTAGTGTGTAGTGTGTCCACGTCCTTTTTATTCAACACTCAGCTTATCCTCATGGTTACAGTTTACTTATCTTCCACCAGCACACGGTCATAAATGCAATCCAGAAGAAGAAGAGTGCGGAAATGAGATTTAAAGAGCAACAGTGGAAAAGTGAAGTTTGCCAAGACTAAAGTGGGGGAAATATCTGAGCAGCGTAGCGTCAAACAAATTTGGAGACTGTAGGATGCAGAGTAACATTGAGATGACGTCGGACCCTTACTACCCCCGCGTCAACCCTGCAGCTCTGCAGGACTACGGGGCCGGGGGATCATCCCACCAGCATCACGGGCAGGGTCCTTACGCGAAGATGTATCGGGCCCAACCTGGAGTACACCCTCAGGAGGAGCAGCATCAGCATCAGCAGCAGCAGCAGCACCAACAACAACAACAACAACAACAGCAGCATGCCACCTCATCCTTTTCCTCCGTCCCCATGCCGACAATGGGCCAAGTGATCACTGAGCAACCTATCCAAAGCTACGGCTCCCAAGTCTCCTCCACCGGAATGCCTTGCAATTTTGGGAGGGGTGGAGCTCCGCCTTCCTCCCAAATGATGATGATGAACCCGCAACAAATTGGGGTTCCGTTGCCTGGGCTCGAGGTTCTCGACAGGCTGGCATCTTTCAAAATCACGACGACGGGACTGTTGAAGGGACACACGACCTGCACTCCAGGCTACAGGGTACACAATCTCGAGGGGGAACTTGTGCTCAATGGGACGTCGGACACGCTTTTCTGTCCCTTTGACTCAAAACAAAAGTCCATTTACCTCAAGGACAGCAACGAAGACTGCATTTTCCAGGTCAAGTTCACTCCCTCAATTTGCGAGTGCGACTCGGAGGAAAAGAGATGCTTTGCCGTCTTTTCGCCCGTTTTTGAGAATCCCTTCGGGGCCATCATGTTTGAGGCGGGCCAACTCAAGTACTCAATGAAGATTTTGAATGCCCTCGAGGGCGAAACCTTTGCTGTCCAATTTCTTGGCAGTCAGGATGTTTCGGTGGGGGAAAACACCAAAACACTAAATCAAATCATCAAACCACTATATCATCCAAAATTCAAATCAACATTTTATTTTCATTTTGGCGATCTAGATAAAGGGAGCGGACGGAAGCATCGTGGCCATCATCAACGTTCACAGGAAACGGGGGGAGGGCCAAAAGTACACGCTCACCTTCATGGAGGAAGTGAGTGCGGCCAACAAAGCGCTTTTCATTGGTTGTGCCATCACTCTCGTAAGTTAGGCACCCTAACCATAACATATTTCATGCCAACCTAACTTGTTCACTCCATTTATGTGATACATTGTCAACCCACTTGTCGCAGAATTTGGTGAGTTGTGAGGGGCTGTGTTCCAGGTGCATTTGTCTCGCACCCGTGCTCCTCGCTTGCTTAGCAATCATCGGACTGAGCATCGGATCGGTGACCAGTTCCAAAGGATCCAAACCCGGATAGAAGAAAGGAGAGAGGAAGAAGGGAAGGAAGAAAGAAAGAAAGAAAGAAAGAAAGAAAGAAAGAAAGAAAGAAAGAAAGAAAAATTTGAACTTTGAAGCTACTTGTTCTTGGAATGATGGACCATCAAAATCTTTTCTTTTTTGATAAATTGATAAGCAACCATATTGTAATAACAACCTAGATACCTAAAAGAAAATCCGCCGAAAAAAAAATGAAAAAAGGATAGAGGAAAAAGATAATGTATAAAATTGATACAAATGTGATGAAGATGTGTGAATGTGAAGACGTTTTCCGCGGTGCTCCCACTATGATAATTGATAATATACTAGCACATACTTTCCATTCCCCGTTGAATGTGAAGAAAGATGAAATTCTCTGTTACTATTATTGTTACTTTGTTACTGTTATGAAATGGATACTAAACAACTACAGAGCACTATGCACTATGCACTATGCACTATGCACTTTGCACGAACACAACACCTCTTTTAAAATATCAATCAAGAGAGCAAAAGAAGCGCACTCCACCACTCAATATAATAATAGCCTCTAAATATACAAATACCAAATACTCTTTGCACATTCATAAAAACTAACTGATAATGTAAAATAGATGTGTAAGTAGCTACTATAGCAATTAATGTACTAGTTAAACTGTAATTGAAGATGTTGGGGAAAGCTAGAGAACAAGCGGCACACACTACTTCTACATTTATATCTACTTGATACTTGAGAAAAGCAGCAGCAGCAGCAGCGTGCCACTTATTGAGCAACAATCCAAGCCATGTGTTATTATTATTAATAATATTTATGAACTAAAAGTAAAGCAAATACTGGCACAAAACGTGTACACGCAAACAAATCCCACGTTATGCATTTATTATTGCATACCATTTCTCGCTATACAAATTGAAGAGATAATACTAATTAATTTGAAATTGAGAGTACAACGTTTTTCTTAAGTATAGAAAAAACCTTTTTATACAAGACATGCATCATGATCATGATCATTACAATTATTATAATTATTATAATATTATGCATGTCCTTTCTTTTTTACCAACTCATTTTTTACTTTACGAATCCATCAATGATCCTGCAAGAAAATTACAATTAAAAATCCTGGGAGGAAGGAGAAAATGCCAACTTAAATTAACTTTGTTTTTATTTTTGGAATGATGAAAAGAGCTACAAGGTAACATAGGTAGGTAGGTATGTAAAGTACATGTAAATACACCTACATATTATGATATGTACATACAATATACATAATATATACAATATAATCAATTAAGTGATCAGTTATAACAGTTTGGATTAAATTTTGAAGCGAAAATAAATATTTGGAAACCTTTCATTGTCGCCCTCTTTTCTTGAGCAATTTGAGTGAAACTAAAAGTTGGCAATGTTTGACATGAGATGCATTTAGCAGGTATTTCTGATGTCTCAGGATGCCCCACTTGTTGATCATCATCCTCACTATTCCTCCTCACCCCACTCACTATAATTCTCATAGTAGGTATTAATCATTTATTAATGGCACAAAGCCTCATTGTTTTAATGTTTTAGGAAGCAATAATTCGTGGAAGTGTGGAAATGGAATAAAATGTTGGAGGAATGCGTGTGCAAGCAAACATGACACGTAATCAACTTGTGGCTCAACTTGTGAAAGACACACTCCAAGCCCCAAGCTACAAACATAGTACAATAATAATAATAATAATAATAATAATAATATTATATCTACTCCTTACTAATTATCTCTGAAAAATCTCTGAAAAATCTGACAAGATGACAATTTGGGAATATAAATGTTTTTGGACCCTGCTCCTAACAATATTGTTGGAATTTTCCTCTTATCAAGTTCTCGTCAGCAGCTACGTAAACGGTACGTTTTGTACTCTCCTCGACACAACCTGAACAGATATTTGTAGTTTAAACTAAAAACAAAATATGAATGCTTGCTCTTGTTGCCACAGTGAGCCAAGGGGAAAGAGAAGTAAGAACATTGAATGGAGGAGAAGAAGCAGGAGGTGCTGATGGTGGAGGAGTACCAGCACCAATGAGAATCTTGTCTCGCCGATTCCGAACGCATCCCTCAATTTATCAACGCGTCTTTCTGCCAGGCTCGGTTGAAGAAATGCATGAGCACAACAAGAACATCTCTTCAGCAGCAGAGTTGCTTATAGCTGAAAATATTCTTTTTGGTGATGAGGACCAGGGGAACCTCACATCAACTCTAGCAATGCTCTAAGAGCAACCATTATTGTATTGTGTTTATTAAAGTGTTTAAAACGTATCAGATAATATACAACATGTTTTCATACAACAAACACCATTGCCTTTGCCACCATTTGCTCAGGCAGGGGTCAGTTAAAAAACATTGGATAAATCAATATTACATAGCCATATTGTAACCAAATCCAAAAAAAAATGACATGTTATCCTATGTACCCTAATTACAATGTGCATACATGATTGTGCATCCAAACAAAGATTTAAAAAGCTCAGTTTTCGAGTATAGTACAATAACATCAGAAGATAAAAAACTATTGAAACTATTGAAACCATTGAAACTATTGAAACTATTGAAACTATTGAAACTATGTATATCTAACTAACTATATCTTTGAGAAACTCCTCCACTACCAGTCCTACGACATCACCCAACATCTCCATTCCACACAAACAAATCTTGTAAACTAACTCAAAATAAATAAATTAAGGAATAAATTAGGAGAAAAGTGAACATTTGTTTCCAAATTTTGATTTATTTTAAACATCTCAAGCCTTAATTGTCATTATCAAAGTTATTTTGCATACAAAACTACAATTTTAGTATCATTATTAGAGTCGTTCCAAAAGAATGTGAAAAGAAAATATGAGACAAAGAATGTCTATCTATCTATTCATTATTATTGAGGTTGGAGAACTTTTCGAGTGCAGTCATGACACGTCGTGCCATCCTGTTGACGTCCTCTGCGCTCATGTCCCTCAGTTCACGGAGTGCCCTGGCTTTCACCTCCTTCCCATACTTCGAGTAGAGGATGTAGCCGCCAACAAGGACCAAGGCGAGAGAGACAACTCCGGGAATAACATCATTCCACCCCGCCCAACGCAAAATGTTTGAGCTGTTAGGCTGGCCCACTATTCCTGTTAGGCTGGCCCCCTGTTGTTGTTGTTGTTGTTGTTGTTGTTGTTGTTGTTGCTGCTCTGTTCCCTGGTTTGGGTAGTAGTACACATAGTAATTCTGCAACACATAAAACGAGATGATAGATACCTATGCATAATTTTTGGAAAGTGTTGTTTTAAATCTAGAAATTGAGAGACCACAAACCTGTGGGGGAGTGGAAGGGTTGACGCCCGAGACCTGGGGTTGCATCATGCTTGCGTCACCGTGAACACTCTCCCGAGCTTCCGCCACCGGGGACACTCCAAGAGATGGGTTGTTTGTGGGGGGCAAAGCTGGGGAAGACTTGCTACTTGAATGTCCATTTGCTCCAGTGCTCGTTACCTGTGGCTGCTGATAAGCAGGGAAACGCTGTTGCTGCTGCTGCTGCTGCTGCTGCTGCTGCTGCACTGCTCCAGTGCTCAACCCAACCAATACAGCCATCAACAAAACAGTGTTCATCTTGCTCTTTATTTTGGGGTAAAATGAGATATCCTTACAAAATGTCCTTTTTACTCTCCCCTCCAATCTGATATCAACGCTTCCCCAAAAATATAACTTTATATAGGTATATAACTTAAAAATATATCTTTCACTGATTTCAGAAGAAACTTTTATAAAATAAAAATGCTGCTGAGTGAGGAATGATGATAGGAAGTGGTGTGTGATGCTGTAGACTGTATAGATGTTCACTTGAGGACGACCAAACTCGGAAAGTGATTCTTTTAAAGGAGGCACTGGCGTTTTAAAAACCTGGATGCTACTCCGCTTCCCAACACACCAATTTTTGTTCATCTCTTCGTGCAACTCCTTTAGCAGAGGGCCGCAGCATTCTTTCTTTTTTACGCCGAGTACTCTTTCCCTGCTAATCGGATAGATTAGGATACACAGATCCTAATGGTGGTTCCTTTTCAAGGTCATCGAGGCGGGACCTTTTTGTTCTGGGCAAGAGTCAAGGGCGAACAAGGGATGAATGCAAGCAGAGCAGGATTAATGCAGTATACTCACCTACCTCAATTTTATCTTGCTTTTTACCTGTTCACAGGTGTGCATGCATAGCATGGACAAGGCAACATACCCAAGTCCTTTCATTGAGCAACATAACAAATAGCAACAACTCAGTAGCAATAATAACAACGGGTCATTCCTTAAAAAGGGGAGAGGGTTGGAGCAGTTGAGCATCTTATTCTCATCACTACTACTACTACTGCTGCTGCTGCTACTACTACTGCTGCTGCTGCTGCTGCTTTGTTCTTGCCTCAACTTACACATATTCTTCTATTTCTTATTCCTCCACAATTTGACATTACATTTTTTCTTGTGTGTAAAGAATGTGATTAGGAGAACTAGAGGGGCCCTAATCCCTACATACTTAGTACATTCCTTGACTATGTTTTCCCCCTTTCTGCAGGAGCAGTAGTAGTACTTAAGTGGCAGCCATGACCGGAATTCTTTAAAAGTAGGAAAACGTCTTCCTTGTTTTTGATGAAATCCCTTCCGTGATATTAGAGGTGGCTAATGCAATAAAAATATGCATGACATAATAGGCAAAATGAGATTGACAATGACCTACTGATCTCATCTCCTCTTTCTTTCATGCAAACAAAAAGGGAAGACGGAAGACGTAGAGTTGCAACCAGTTTTTTGATCAAAAGGCTTTTTATTATCCCCTTTTTATTATCCAAAAATTCAATGAGCATCCTTCATCCATCCACTACTCACGTGCAACATTCAAAACATTGGAAAAAAACATTTGTAAATTTTTTCATTTAATCATCATGGCCTTTATTTGGCCAGTTTAAAAATTGAAGTATAATAGAAATATATTGTGAACTGAGTTGACTTCCCTCCCCGCACATTCCTCCTCCATTCCTCCTTTTCGTTGTTGGTTTAGCTCCAGACATAAGAGTAAGTTCCCTGCCACTGTGGAATAGCTTGTGAGAGGAGGATTAGCAAATTGCCAAGGAGCGGTATCCTGCCTCCAACCCCTTCCAACGAGCCGATCAGCCTTTCTTTGGTTACCCTGTCGTAAAAGGGGGATCGCATCAAGTAGAGTAACATTGAGAGTACCCTCTTCTGGAGTTCCACTTGATCAGTACGGTGCTGCTTGTAAGGACCCCCGTGAAGGTACAAACTGGCCATGTCCATCCCTACACTGAGAAGCCAGGGCTTCCACGAGCTGGTCCCACACGCTCCCATTGATACCAAATGACAGAGTGGACGTGCAATGTGGATCATTTCCGCTACCAGATTGGATGTGGACAGGTTCCTCTCTGTGTCATAGGATAACGGTACATCCGGCACAGTCCAGTCTCGGACGTGCATTAGAGGGGCTAGCGCGCGCACACACACACACACACACACACACACGCACACACACACAAACAAACAAAATATAATTTAAATACTTTGAATTGTAACTCCATTACCATGTTAAATCCCAGTTGTAGCTAAAAATAAAAACGACTTACAAGCATGAAGCTTCCTAACGACTCGGCCAGAGTGCTTGAGCACAAACACCACATTTTGCTCAACCGCCGCTGCTCCCGTTTGGTTTGGTTTGTACTTGAGCCTGTCAAATGGAGGGATGGCGGGGGTTCTTGTCAATCCAACTTTGTAATAAAACAGGAGTACTGACTTGAGGCAAGCTCTGTGCACACACAATGAGGAACACCAAACATTTAAACTGATTTGCATTATGAAGTATGATAGTGGGTATTTGTTTGTTTAAGACTGCATTTGTTCACTCACTTGACAGCCTGCATAACAAAAACTATGATCCACCTGCCAGGATCACCCCATAATCTCCTCGCTGCCACTTCCAGAAAAACTTGAAAATATTCCAAAATTGTGAGAGCAACTTGGATCCTAAATATGTGTTTTTTCCTTGACGCTTCCACCGCTGACATTCTATCATCATCAAAGTCATTCAAGTGGTAGCGTTGTTGTTGTTGGTGGTGGGCGAAGAAGGGTCCTGCCTCCTCTGCAAGAGTTCCATTTTGATGGGCAGGCCTGCAACGTGATGGTTGCTGCTCCACTTGCTGCGCCATTGCCAACTGTTCCACTTCATGTTTCAAGAGTTGATCGTGCCAAAAGGAGATGAGACTGGAGGTGCTGTACAGCAGTTCGGGAATAACTGTGGAGTTGCCCTTGATCCTCCCAGGGAGTAAATATGCGAGAACTTTGAAGAATGACTCGACATCGGATGCCCTTGTAGGATTTCTGGAGATCCATCCCTTGTAGTCGTCCAGTATGGATTTCAGTTGGTCGGTCACCCCTCCAAGGCCCAGTTTAAAGGAGAATGATGAGGAGGAGGAGGGTGCTGGGATGTAGCCAGGACCACTGGATCCTCCTCCTGTTGCTTCCGGAGTAGTCATTCCTCCAATAAATGTTTGCTAGTTGTGTAACAAAATAATTAACTGAGAAGAAGTGAAATTGTCATTTTGTTGTTGTTGCTTGAGAAGGGGAAGAGCATTAGTGGCTGACTACTACTCTTGTACAATGTACTCTTGTACATTGTACAAGAGTACATTGTAGTAGTGGCTAGGTATTATTGATGATAATAATAAGCAGCTGTAGCTGTAGTGCAACAGAAAGAGATATAAGTTAGATATTGTACTTTGTGCTACTGCTGCTGCTGATGTAGGTATGTATTTTGGAGGCCTCATTTCGTGTGGTTTTCCATAGCATAGCAGCTCAACTCCTCCTTCCTATCCTGTTTACAACAGAGAGGCAGCCAAATTCTTACACGCACAGACCAGCAGACAAGGAGACAAGTTCCGTTCTACCTTTGTTGCTTTGGCTACACTACTACACACTTACTTGCTGGCCTCATCAGCCAACAACAAGAGTGCAAATTCAAATCGCAATATTCCAATAAAAGTTGTTTTACTTTTTAGTAATTTTTATCCTTTTTTTATTATGACTATTCAAACTATCAATTTTTATTACATTATTACATTGGGTATTTCTCCGAAGTAGTCAAGTAAGTGCCTTGGGAAATTCCCAATGGCAATTGTGGATTTATCAATTTGCTCCACTCCGTTTTGTTTATTTCTAGCAAAATTTTTGAAACTTGGATTGCTCGCAGTTGCCCACATTGCAGCACTTTTCGTAGACCTTCTTCACCTCTTCTGCCATGCCAGGTGCGCGACGCAGCATTTCCCGAAAGTGATCCGCACTCCAGAGTGTCCCTCCAAATTCATCCTGCGGATGGGATGATGAGAATAGTGTCCCACCTGCACCCGCTCCTGCTGGGGATGACGATGAGGTGGAGGAAGGAGGTGCCTCCAGAATTAGAATCACTCCCGCACCATGTCCGTCAGAACGATGATGCTCTAAAATCCATGGAGCGATCCAAGGATGGTCCATCACAGCCTCTGGGGTATTGTGAAACGGGACAGAGGCTGTGGTTCTCTGCTCAATTACCACCGGCACATCATTATCCCCACTTTTCGACATTGTGCCAGCGTTCCACCCTAAAATTCAATAGGAAAAGCCCTTCGTCAAGTTTATGGGATCCCATCCAAATACGTACGAGACCCACAAGCTAGTACTCAATCTAACGTAATCAATCATCTTGCCAGACTGGTAGTACCATTGCCGCCGCTGCTGCTACTGCTGGGCTCATTCGGTGGCGAAGATTGGACGCCCCGATACATGTTTGGAGGAAAGGGCGATGATGGCGCGGGGTGAAAGTAGTACTCAACGACCAACAAGTTCATGAGAATAGGCGGATATTGTTGTGCCACTGGTAAACTTCTCTTGAAGCTCCCGCTGCATGCATCCTGCACCAAAGTCTTGAGATGATGATTACTACATGACCTGGGCAGTCGTCCTTCCTCCATCTCGTCAAAAGGCCAAAAAGCATTGGTGGTGGTGGAGGATTTTGAGACGGATGAAGATTTTGATATCGGCAATGCAAGCCCATTGGAAGGGCTCCGCAATGTTAGCATCAGCAACAAAACAGCTCCACCACCAGTAAACCAGCTAATAACACTCATGGTATTCTCACAATCCGACTCTAAAAACATGGTAACAAAATACAATTCCATCTCAATTTTAAATTCAATTTCTTAGAAAAACAAATAAAACCATATAGGTACCAGGAAGAGCATGTCCTGTTGTTGCTCTAGACACACACACACACGTGCTCTTCTTTTATGTCCTTCAAAAAATCCTTAAAAAGTGTAAAAGACATATAATAAATTGATTTTCTCAACTGGATGTGCTTTTGTAACAGTTTGTGTTTTTGTGGTCTACTTTCAAAGTGCAAATTAAAGAATAACTATTAACAAATTGTAATGCTCATGTCTCAAAAAGACGATCCACTCAGCAACATCATTCAAAGATGCAAGGACAAGGAATGCCAAATGGAATTTCATTCATTGTTAAAGCCAAACACATTTTTCTATTTTTTTTAAGCTAATTATCATGTGATCATGATCATTTTTCTCTTTATTAATAATAACTTGTTTTTTTTTCTCTAGTTGCACAAGAGTATAATGAGTAGTAACATAGCTAGCAACATTTTGTTTTTTTCGGCGATGGCGTGACGCGTCGGCGGCGAACAATTCTAAATGAATTATTACATTTAATTTGTAGTTTTAGCTAACTATTAATCTATCTCTACATGGTATGCAACATGTAACATATGTATAATCTAAATGTATAATAATCATTATTATTGTTGTAAGAATAAAGCTTAGAAAATAAAAATCAGTCGATCAAATTTTGTTTATTCAATCCGTTCATCATTCTCCATCATTATTTTATTTTGTATATCTCTCTTTTTTCTCCTTGTCTGTGTCGCTTTGCAAAGATTAAATCATTTAGTTATTATTATTTTAATTACAAAACTATTTTGTCACGTCTCCTCTTTCTCCTTCTGTTTCAATGAGTCGTTGTTAAGAATGTTTATATGACGCTGGCCTTCAACCCACTCTTCACACCCTACTTTCAACTCATGTCCATACAAGCGATTTGTTTGAATGATACGCAGTACATCATTCCCAAAATACTACTACTACTACTAATAATAATTATTTAAAATAAATTAATCGTAAAAAAATGTTGGCTACAAAAAAAGTCGGCGGCTAGCGCTACTTTGCAATATTCACATCTGCGCATTATATTTTATGCTCATTAAATAAATATAAAGCTAGAAAATAAATTAACTAAAATGTAAAACCTGAGATATATATAAATAATAATATGGAGGATTGTTAACAACAAGAACACCCCAGAGTTTAACTTAAATTTTACAAACCAATAAGATTATTAATTAAGGATTTAAAAATGTAAACAAAAATTAAAGAAAAAACCTTATTAAATGTGTTGATTGTTATGCTATTAAATTGGTAACTTTCTTTTTTGTGTGTGTGGGATGATAAGGAGCTTACACATTTAATATCACCTCGCATCATCATCATCTTCTTCTTCGTTTACTAGCGGCCTCTTAATTTAGCCCAAATAGTTATTTGTTTGCATATACATACTATTAGGACTAAACATACTACTACTACTTACTACAACTAGTTAGAGGAAAAACCTGGGTTTTTTTTTGTCATTTAAATTTAATGTAGTTTAAATAAATTCTATGTTTTTTGTGTTGAGTGTGTAGGTATTTGTTTACGCATCACCCATCAATCATGACCACCACCAACTTGAGTATAAATATAAGTTTGTTCATTGTTTGTTGACAAAGAGGGTGTTTAGTGTTGATGTATGAGGTATGAGGAGGATACCTCTATTTACAACAATCCCATTTTGTTTCACTTTTCTATTAAATATTATAAAAAGTTGTTTGCTCAGGGGGATAAACTACAGAATAGGATGTTGTATGTAGCACGGAGCTTTTTATGTAGCTTCATTTCTATACTTTATCTTGTATAAAATGCGTATACACTTTATCTATTAGCGACTCCACATTATGTTCATTAATAATGATAACAATATACTGTGCAATTTTAGGTATTTAAAAATTGAAACATAGATAATGACAAAAAAAATGTATTGCTCGTAGTGAATTTATTATTATTATTATTATTGTTAAATTCCTTTTATTTCTGTAAACTGAACACTGGGCGAAGATAGATTCTTTTTCTCGAAAGCCTTCTTCAAAAGCTAATTTCTGTCCAGGTGTGGCAGCAAAGGTGGTCGGATTGGAAAGAGAAGAAAGAGGAGGAGCCATACTGGTGCGGAGAGATAGGGTGGGAGTGGTGCAACGGTCGACTCACCACTCGCAACCTCGCAACCCTCCTCCTCGCCTCTGTCGGGGGGCTCCTTTATGGAAGGGGTCGTTGTGCACAGCTTGTATCATACGTTGGACTCCTTTGGAGAGAGTCTGGATGACGCGATTTTAGCTTCCAGGTCTGCATCTTCATTCTCATATCTGTTCATTGTGGGAATCAAAATGAAAGGTTGAAATGAACATTGAAATGGGTATTTAGAGTAAGGACAAGAAATAAGTGTGAGGAGACTCCGGATTGTTGAGCATTTGCTTACTGTCGCATGTCTTGTTGGAAGGTGGCGAGGAGCTTGCCCCTTTGCTCCTCCACGGCTCGCAGCTCGTGAAGCAACTCAATCTCCCGACTCTTCTCTTCAGGTGACTTGATATCATCTGCAAACCATAGTAATAGGTAGGTAAATAACCTAACGTAATAATAATAATAATAAGGAGCTATAAACATTTAGTACTTTTCCCATTCATTTTACCTTTGAGAAGGAGACTATTATCCAACTGTTCCTCCAAGCGCTCCTTCCTCGCCTCCAACTCGAGCTCCTCGGCCCGCACCAGCAACTCCTTCTCAAACCTGGCCAAGCGCGTCTTCTCCCGCACCAGAGAGAACCACTCTTCCATCATCTCTGCCTCCTCTCTCTGCTTCTCATCCGGCTCCTCCCCTCGAATCCTCTTTTCCACTGCAACTCCCCGGGCCTCCAGACTCCTCTGCTGCGCTTCCACAGATTCCAGCTGTAACTGTATCTCCTGCATTTCCCGCATTCGGCTACAAGAATTACCAAAGTGAATTGCAAAAAATGGAAACCTCAACTTTCACCTCCCGGTAGGATTGTACCCTTTTGGTCTCGACAGCATCCACGTCACAACATGCTATATAGCCACTGTACGCGGGGCTGTCGCATTGTTTCATTGCTACAGTATTCACTTAAATATATGACACGCAACCAAATTTTTGAGCAGGACATTTTTAACGATGCTGTCGCAAATAAAATGAAGAGGGCAATGCTGTCGCTTTGACAGTTGCGACAGCATAGCATTGTAACCATTAGCGGAGAGTTCACCTACCTTTCCATGTTATGTTTTTCGTAATGCTGTCGCAAAGGGTGTACCTTTGTATGTATTTTTGAATGCGACTGTATAAGAACAACATATGCTTCGCGACAGCATGGGACTACAATGGTGATGCTTACGAGTGAGAATGTAGTAAAAACATTTCTTTCTGCTAATGTAGTCTCGATTGTTGACTATGGTCTAATAGTCTGGTGCGTGCAATCAGATATGGAAATTTTAAAACTACAACGGAAGATAGACAGATTTATTACAGGGTTCTTTTCACAAAGTTCTGCTACAAAGGGAAAAATGAGAGGTAAAAGCATATATTTAACATCGTATTATGAGAAAATGGATATGCTTACCATCAAAGAGCGTAGAAAATTTATGCAGATTAAATTCGTTTATATAATTACTTAGTTGCCGATGTACAACTATGTTTAAGGACTGGTATAGAGCCTCTAAGATTTTGAATAAAAATAGGCCAAAACTCCTTTTGGAATCTGTACAAACTCAACTCAACAAAAATTCTGTAAAATGGTGTATCTGAGTGGAACAACTTGTTCCGTTTACGTAATGTTGATTATGATGAAGTTCAAAATTATGTTAAATTTATTGATAGTGTTAAACAATACTTACTAGAATATAGAAACAAAAATTATTTGTATTATTGAAACGACTATGTACGTGTTACGATTATGTAATGTTATTGGCTAAAATGTTATGGATTGATTATACCCCTGTAAGGGAAAAGGGTGTTTGTCTAGGGAAGGGAGAACAGCTTTTTCTAGCTGATACAATGAACACTTTAATAAAGACAATACTCAATGCTGTCGCGACCAGAATGGTACAATCCTACCCACCTCCCACATTAAAAAAATATTATCCATGTTTATGCTGCAGACCTTCTATGCTCGGTGTTATTCCTATGATGGTACCCCAATCCACTGACGGCCATTGTACTCCTGGCAGGCTTGACCGGAGTGGCCACGATGCTCAGCGTAGCCATGTGATCCACCGCAGCCCCTAAGCCTGCCAGCGTTGGTGTGGAGCCGCTGGTAGCGGCGTATCCGCCTGGCCCTCCTCCCGCACTCCCTCTGCTGGTTCTGTGCGACTTGTACGTTGTGGGACTTTGAGTCAATCTTTGAATCACCATTTCTGGTTGGCTCAGATACTGCTGCGCTCTTGCCGGCTTGGGAGGCGGATGATTCGGATCAATCACCATCCCCATTGATCCCGGATGGTATGGAGGTAAATGGTGATACTGTTGGTGGATGAGAGGACTCCCTCCTCCATTATTTCCTCTGGGAGGACTACTGGGTGCCGGAGGGGGAGGAGACATGAGAACCTCTCTCGATTTTGAGTTCCTCCTCTCCTTTGCACTTTGCAGGATTTTCGTGGGAGTCAGTTTGTTGAAAATGGAAAACTTTTCTTTGCCATTTGTCATGGCTACCCCTTCACTCTCGTAATGATGATGAGGATGATGATGATAGCCGTGTAGGCCGTTGCTGCTGCTTGTGGTGCCGCTGGAGGTATGTTGACTGCTCGACTTGTCAGTCGGCGACACATTGTTACTCGAGGAGGCGGTTGTGCCGGGCGTGGTCGCTGTTGTAGCATTACTAGCATTACTAGCAGCTCCGCTGGATGATCCTCGAATGGTGAAAAAGTCGCTGACGGCTTGGATGAGACTTCTCCTCCTGTCGCGGTCCTTCGACTTGCGATTCTTCCGTTCTGGGGACAATCGAGTTTGGGGGGAATTACTACTACCATTATTATTACTAGTATTATTATTACTACTACTACTACTATTGTGATTATTTGATGATGGGTTGGTGCTGTTGGTGATAGGGGATTGGTGACTTTGGTCGGATGCGTGCTGTGAAATGTCAGGTACGCTAACGCCCTTGTTGGGTGGGATTGACAGAGCACCTGCAGAGTCCGAGTCAAGCAGGGTATCTGTACTGAGTGCCTTGCCTTTTTGGCCGATGGAGGAGGATGCTGGTGCAGAGGGTGCTGCCGGTGGTGAGCCGATTATTAACTGCTGTGCGGTTTGTGGTGCAGCAGGAACAGCACCTTGAATACTAGACTCGACCACATGTGTGGGTGAGTTAGGATTGTGTGTGGTGCTGTCAGTGAGAGTGAGTGCGCACTGGTTACCTGGCGAATGGAGGGAGCTGGGACTCAGGTTCAAGTCGGACAGTGTGTTGGAGCGAGGTCTGCCGCTGCCACCACCACCACTGCTGCTGCAACTCCCGCCAGCGGCCGAGCCCTTTGAGTCGAAAAACCAGTTTCCGTCTGCTCTCGCTGTGAGGGAGGACGGCGTGCCGCGGTAGGTGGGAGTGCTCGTCAGCGCAGGAGCCCCAGGCGGACTATTAGGCGTAGAAAAGTAGTTGGGCATTTGATGGTGCTGATAGTCCATGTCGCTGCTACCCCATCCCATACTTTTCGCCTTCTCCGGAGACAATTTCCGCTCATTCGGTCTGCTCGGCGGAGAGGATGACATGCGGAGCTTCAGGTGAAGAAAGCCGTCGTCAGATGGGCACGCAGACGTCGACGAGGGGCTTGGCGGAGGATACTGCTGCACTGCCGCTGCTGCTGACATTTCTCCAGCCAAATGGACGGCTGTGGAGGATGCGGGAGTGGGCGGGATTTCAGGCTGATGATAGTGATACCATTCAGTGGCCATCTCACCCTTGCCACCAATCACGCCACCACTATTGTCCGTCGTATTTGCTTCTGGATAACCTTGTTGCTGCTGCAGCTGATGCGGAGGAGGTGCAACTGCACTCACTCCTCCACTCACCAGAAATGGATTCGTTTTTGTGATGGGAAAGTCGACATTGGGTCGGAGGCTGAATGCAGCGTCGAAAACATCGGACATGGGTCTCGCCAGCCGCCTGCTCGGGAATATTCCGCCTCCCACCGGCAGTGTTTCTCTTACAGGGGTCGTTGGAACGCTGCCACCGACTGGACGGGTAGCAAACACGTCGTCATCCCCGGGAACACTCGCCTTGCGGCGCACCTTTTCCTTCAGATTGGCATAGTCAGTGGGACTGAGGCCCAGCTCCTCGTCGCTTTTGAGTCGAGCCCGTTCCCTCGCAGCTTGTCTCGCCTTTTCTCGGTCCACTGAGCTGGCGCCCGCTCCTCTGATGTGTTTGTAGTGCTCCCACTTGCTCACGTCGGGGCTGACGAATGCATCCCTACTGCTTGAGTTAGACTGGTGGTGAGCATTCCCTCCTGATCCTCTCCCCCCTTGTAGCTGCTGGTGACCCGGCAGAGGCGACACCAGAAACGCCGAAAGATCCGGCATGGAGCGGTAGAAGGACGGGGAATGACTTTTGAACATTTTCAGGGATTTCCCATCCGGGCTAACAGTGGTTGTGGTGGTGGCCGGGGCGTTCCCCCCACCGTCCGGAGATACCAGAGGCACAATTTGAGACGCGGCCACGGGATGGACTGGCGTCGGCGGATTTGTCACAGACTGGTACACGCTGAGGGGACTTAGGGGACTCTCGAACTTGGGTCTATGTCGAAACCTTGGACTGCTGGAGAAGACGGGCTCGTACTGCGACCCATGCGCATGGGCTTGGGGCTGTGGTAAAGCACCTCGTTGGTTTGCCGGATGCGCCGGTGGGCTCTGTTGGCTGGACGATGTTGGGGTAGTGGTGCTTGTTCCCTGACTTGACGACTTGACCAGCTTCTGGTGGGGAATGCTGCTGCTCCCCACACTCCCACTATGCGACGTGGATCCAGTGGTCACCGACGGGATGTCGCCCTCAACATCCCCCCAACTCTCCTCCTCTCTGCTCAGAATAGAGTTTTGACTGCTTCTCCTCGAGTCTGCGTCCTCCTCGCCCCGAGCCCTGAGCACGTGCTCCGAGCTGCCAGAGCCAGAGGAACTGCTGCCTCCTCCTCCTCCTCCACCACCTACTCCAGCTCCTCCAAGGGGGCTTAGACTGCCCCTACTCCCCCGCCTACTGTTCTTTTCCGGACTTTTCCTGATTCTGCCCATCACCATACTTCTAATCAGGTCGTTCTGTTTGGCACGCTCCTTGTGAATCTCTTCAATTTTGCGCGCCATTTCTGGAGATCCAATCTTGTCCCCGCCTGAGGTCGTTGACGTCGAAGCTGAGCTGCCTGATGAGTGTTCTTCCAGGAGCAGGTCCCCCACTACGCCGCCTACCTTGGCCCCCCACGTGGAATACAAGTCCTTGTAGGCTGGTCCAGGCGGCCCCTTCACTTTCCTGTAATCTAGGGAATCCCTGGCGTTGGAAAAGGGCCCTTTCCTTGGCAACTCCTTGCCAGCGGCCAGTTCCTTTATCATGACAGGATTCACTGCCTCGTGCACCTCATCTACCAAATGATGGGGATGGGGAGGATGATGCTCCACCAGCACAACCTCCTCATCCTCCTTCTTGGAAAGTGACTCGACAGTTGGCGTGCTGCTCCGCCCACTTTCGTCCTGCTCGTCACTGGAGTATGTGGGCCGCTGCTCCCTTTCCAGCGTGTTGGGGGAGGGTTGCTGGGGCTGACAGCTGCGGAGCACCACCGAAAAGTCAGGTAAAATTGATTCAGGTCCTTGCTCTTGGCCCTCATCCACATCCCCTTCGGGCGTTTCTTGCTCCTCCTCCGCTCTCAACTTGGTGTATCCTCCGTGGACAGGGGCACCCCCCCTTCTGGGGCATTCCTCCGGACTACTCAGCCCGTCCATGTCCATAAAGTCCATCTCTTCCAAGTCGAGAGCCAAGGGAGGCTGGTGCGGCTTGCTCTTTCCACCGGAATGCACTCTGGTGCCTTTTGTCCTGTGATGCCGAGTCTTGCCCCCGTTATTATTATCTTTGGCTGGTGGACCGCCAAACTCCTCCATGCCCCGCTCCCCGTCGTCCTCCTTGACCCAGTCGCTCAGCTCCGTTTCGAGGAAGACGCCGCTGTTGAGACTGTCCCTGGAGTCACTCGAGCTCATCATCCGAATGCTCTCGTCAATTTCCTGCTCCACATCAACTGCGAGAGTGACTCCCCCAAATTCATCTTCAATTTCCACTCGGGGAGGCTCAATCTTTACGTGGGGCTCTCCGTCCTCTTCAAAATCATCCTCCTCCGACTCGTCCGACAAAGGGTCGTCCCCAGTCTCAGTCGTGTCCCCGTCCTCCACCTCATCTTCTTCGCTGTCGGGGACAAGTGGCCTCACCTCCCTGTCTTTACCCGGCTCCAGATTGTGCTCAAATGGTTTCTCGGCGACGGGAGTCTTCTGATCATCCACCTCCAGCCCGGGTATCTCTGTACCCCCCTTCGCAATTATTGTGCTCTGTGTTTCGGTCTCAGACTGACTAAGTCCTTCGGACGAGAGTAGCATCATGACCGGAGCATGATGATTATTCTGATGAGCATGCCCACTTCCGCCGTTCACGAGAAGGGGCCCCTCCTCATTCTTCTCCTTCCCCACGTCTTGCTTCTCTCCGGGGGATATTTTAACTGGCGTCACACCAGCCGCAGCGCTCTTCTCCAAATTCAGTCTATTCATGTTGAGGGTATTGTCGGAAGAGTCACCTCCTCCACCACCATCACCATTTATAACCACTTGACTGTGTATCCAATTATGCATGCCGACGGGGCCACCAGGTGTGGGAGTCACGTCCCCATCGTCGTTGTTTGGTGGCGCTGGGAGCTGAACGTGATCATGTTGCTTGTCTTGGTGAGTGTCGACAGCCTTGGGACTGATTCCGCCACCACCACCAACACTAAGTGGAGGGATATTCGGCTTGTTTTTCAGCTTCTCTGCGCCATCCAGAAAGGCTTGCATGGTGGCTGATGGCTTGGCCGCTGGCTGCAACAGCTTTTGCTGCTCGGATATCATGTCCAGAACACTACGAAACTGCTGACTTTGCGCCGCACCCCCTCCGGTTTTGGGTTGCTGTTGTGCGCCAGCACCCAGTATTCCGCCAAGTCCAGCACCTCCACCCCCACCTTGCATGTACTTCTTTTTCAATTCCAAACTCATTTTGGAGGCTAGGCCTTCTGGGTTGATGTTAAGTGGTTCCCATTTTTTGGGCACGGCGGTCACCCTGGGCAGGGGTCGCTCTGGAACACTCATCTTTTTGACAGGCTCGACCATTCTGTTGTTCAAGTCTTCAATGTGGTACACCACCTCGGGCGGTTGCTGTGGTTGCTGATGATGCTGCCTACTGTTGTTGGAGCGTTGATGGTTGTGGTGGTCGGCTCCTGTGCCAGCTCTCGGGTTTCTTTTCAGCGTCGGTGTCTGTGTATGACTGATGGGCATGTCAATCATTCTCGTGACAATCTGCTCTGGCTCCTCCACCACAATGGTGGGGATGGTCCCAGGTACGCTGTGAGGCGGATCCTCTGCAAACTCCGAGTCCGTCTCTATTTCCGTTGTGCTGCCCCCACCCTCTTCCTCCTCCTCCTCCTCCTCCTCCTCTTCGTCATCCTCCAACTCTTCCTCGTCGTCTTCCAATTCGTCCTCATCCTCCAGCGAGCATGCATCTTCCTCCTCGTCCTCATCATCCTCCTCTTCGCCAGAGGCTACTTCCGTGTCCGAGTCTGAGCTGTCTCCGTCCCCTTTCCGTAGCACTGGCTCAAGGGAACTTGCATTACCCTCATCTGTCCCACTTGCCTCGCCCCCCACCACCAACACCTCGGCTGGATGGACTAGCATAGGTCGTTGTGGAATGTCGTCACCACCTCCTTTGGTGATTCCCTCGGGGGTGATGTCATCATCACTATTTTCATTGTAAAAATGTTGATATTAGAATGACTAAAATTAATTGAGTTTGGATATGAGCAAAAGCATGGCAAAGTGGCTACTACAAATTGCAGATGAGGATGGATTCTAGAGTTGCAAAGCAATTTTTGGAAGGATTGAGATTGAGAGGACGACAGGATATTGTTGCACAAATTTGTTTACACGAAGCGCCTAGGCATGACTATGCTGGGCTCTGCTTTTGTGAGAAATGATCATGGAATATTATTGTTACCTCAAGTCTGAAGCTTCATCGGGCGTTAGATTGTCAGCGTTAGAGGCTCCAAAATTCCTGTCTGTCCACTCATCCTCATCCATCTCGCTAAGCAAATCATCCTCTGACGCACACTCAACCGAATTCTCAAACTCTACGCGCTCGGGCGTCGTGCCGCGCTCATCCATTTCCGACAAGATCTACTCAGTCCAAGCCACAAACAAAACCAACAAAAATGTCGTAACTTTACACCAAATTTGTATTATTATTACTACTATTATTGATATTATACGCACTATCATCAATTCCAAATCAATTAACATCTCCAAAATCCAATCTTAAATGTTAAAAGTTAATCAAGCCAAAAATGTTCATTTTGAGCATTATTGTCGTGTACACAATTTCCTTTCATTAATTTCGTATACTCATCATCATCCGGAGTATCATCACCTCCATCATGATCATCATCACCTCCATTTATATTTGTTTGCCATATCATACACTTGAATACCAGACCAGTTATGCATAATACATGTCCATACAAGGGACAAGGTCAGCCACTTTTTGGCACACACGCAACTTCATTCACACATCAAAGAGAGTGCACAGTGCACATTCTCATTGAGGAGAGGGAGCGAGCAGGAGAAGCTCACGCACATTCAACATTGTCCACGCACAACAACCACTCTAGTTTTAAAAGAGAAAAAATAAGGGAGAGAGATTTAATGGTAATGACGACAGGACAGGACAAAGAGACTTTTATTTGAATGAGTCACCTGTCACCTGAATCATGAGCACCATAATCCTCGTGTCATCTGATAATAATGCACCTGTTAACTGTTGCTCCCATATCTCACATGCACACATGATCCATCCATTCATAGTGATATATGTACATGGTACGTAACAAACAAAGAGCGCATTCACTCTCTATCTAAATTCATGAGCGCATATTTGCCATTTGCTGCATAGTAATAATTATACTGCATTGCATTGGTCGTGTGTGCCTGTCATATTGTCACCTGACCCATTCACGTCACTAATATCTTGTCCTTGCCGTCGTACATTACACAAAAAAGGAGCCGTGACGCCTTTTCCGTTCTGCGTCATTTGAAGTTGACCTGGCTAATTTAAATGGTGGCAGAAGACGAAGCAAGCTTCCATATATGTCCTTTTTACACTACTCCACAAATATATGACAAACAACTTTACACACTTTTTTCTTTGCAAAAATCGCATATGAGCAAAACAGTGGGATAAGATGACGTCTACGGTGACGATATTTTTGAAATGGACTCTCAGCACTTGTCGCATAAATACAAAGGATGCAAGCAAACTTAGGTATATATAGTTTTTCCCCTTTCGCATGAAAATTTATGACTGACTCATATGCTTGGATTGCAGCTACAATAAACAGAGTAATAAAAATACTATATCCAAGTAAAAAATAATTGGAGAGTCCCTACCACCACACACCTACATATTTTGTCTACGCATCGCAAAATATATGGAATTTCTAACATCAAATATAATAGTTTGGTGCGCCATTAGAATAAAAAATATGTTGACAAAGATAGAAAAGTAGTGCAGTTGTGTTGAAAATCTTAAGCAAATAGAGAGAGAGAGAGAGAGAGAGAAAATGAGAGAGCGATAGAGGAAATCATCAAAAGTTCATCAAATCATCATCACGAAGCAATTCACATGATAGGTTAACTAATAAACACAATAATGACAATAATAATAATAAGAGCACGAGTAAAAAAATGTTTGCTTGCAAACTTGCAAAGCTTGTCATCATGCTACAACTACTACTATTACGGATTATAATAATGAGAGAGAAGGAAATAAGTTTGTTGTGTGTAAAATGCTAATAAAAATGTTGAAACGGCACAAAAAGAGTGAAGATGAGTAGTATAGTGGATACAGTACATAATATATTAATAATAATAATAATAATAATAATAATAATAATAATAATGATAATATATAATATGTAAAATTATACAAGTTGTAAGTGGTGTGTCTTGAGAGACTAGACTTGTTGCATTTAAAAAAAACACTTTGAGTTAATCAGTATTGGAGCAGCACCAGCAGCAGTAACAGTAATCATAGTCATAATAATAATAATCACAAATGAGTATAATCCACACAATATGGTTGACAGAGTCATTATAGAAAAAAAGCCTTTAAAAGGACATCTCCTTAAAGTTAAGTTATTAATCCATGTTATCATTACCAGCATGGGCACGCATGGATAATAACAATAGTAGTAATAATAACAATAATCATTTGTGGCGACTACTTTTTAACCTTTTACAGAGAGGGTAACTATCACTTGTTGAAATTCTAATTAATTGTTATCATAATAATAATTAATTGTCTTTATCTCTTTTGGACTGACTTGGTACTTGTCTTTTCCTTACAAACTAAATGCTGTAGTATATTGTATCATACTTAATATGTAATAATGATAATTGCAAGCCCAACGGCTATCTCATTTTTCATGTTGCATTCTTGAGGTTGTGCATCTGCAATTTACAGGTGCAGTTGTATTAATAATCACTCTTATTTTCACAAGGAAAGGATTAGAAAGAATAGATTCATTTGAAGAAAGCAAAGATTATAAGATATGATGATGATGTGTGCCATGCACAGGACCATTCGTTCTTTCTAGTTTCCTTTCAGAGGAAATTGGTCAAAAGTGTGTGTGTGTGCGTGTACATGCGTGTGTGTGTGTGTGAGGGTGTGAGAGAGAGAGAGAGAGAGAGAAGCGTTTAATTTTCATTTTGTAACCTAAAGACTAAGCTACTAACTACAACGTACTATAGTTTCTAGTTACTATGTCTAATG